>JAPDEK010000122.1:0-91206 GCA_027569065.1 Aspergillus cavernicola
CACTACCATCACTACCATCACTACCATCACTACCATCACTACCATCACTACCATCACTACCATCACTACCATCACTACCATCACTACCATCACTACCATCACTACCATCACTACCATCACTACCATCACTACCATCGCAATCATCACGATCATCAACATGCCGGTCCAATCCCTCCACGACATAACCATCTTCCCCGCCATCGACGATCTCCCTGACGGAATCACTCTGTCGATGGGGAGCAAACCCACCTACCCAGAGCGGCGGTGGTGTTTCATCGCCGAGATCGTCAAGGTACACACAACCCGCTTCCACCATACCGAGGTGCGCGTCAAAGACAAAACCGACACGATGATCACTGTGGTGTTCGACTGCAAGTACGACGACCCCAAGTTCCTGCCGGAGAGGTTGCGACCAGGACACACGCTTCTCGTGCTTTATGCCGTTGTTGAGAGACTTCTTGGGGGTGGGATGATGGGGGTGGTTGTTGGCGATGTGGGACGGGCTAAGGTAGGTCTTCTTTCTATCTTGTCTTGATACTAGTAAATGAATGAGAGACGAATGCTAATAATCTGGAGGTATTAGGTCGTCCCGGTTGCACTCAACAACATCCTTGAATTCAGCAAGGACCTGGCCTTCGCGCACTCGATTGAGGGTGGCAAGCGTGTTTGCTACGGATGCCAGTGCCGGAACAAGGTTACCTTTAGATGCCCGCAATGCAAGCTCGTCTATTATTGCAACAGGGTATGTGTTCTACATCCGTACCCCGCAGCTCCTCGAGGTACTGACTGGGTCCAGGAGTGCCAGGAGTTCGCATTCAAATACGGAGATCATCGCTATGAATGTTACTCGCTTTGGGACAAAGACTTCGCAGGGATTATGCGTGGGGATTGGAATGATATCCATCTATTTCGGTCGTTTACTATGCAGTGTGATTAGACAGGTGATAGAAGAAGGGTACTGTAGCGTGGACTTGGATGGCTTTGCAGAATCTGTTGGTTTGGAGTAAGGAGAGTCTGTGTCATTGGATTCACGTACTATGAGAATTAGGATACTTGTACCTTCAGGAATGATAATAATAATAAAATAAGATCTATGCACTGTATACTTCACTGTTAAAGCAGAAAGCCTCGGCGGGGCACAACAGGTTCCTCTTTCTTTTGCCAGTGTTTAGATCCCAGTGCTTTGAAGTTCATGAATTGAACATTTCCCCAACTCTTAAACACTTTGTCAACACCACATCTAAAAAGAAAAAAAAGATGGCCCTACCACATCTCCCCACTGAGATTATTCAATTAATCCTTCTTCAGTCATTTTCTGATTCTGGATTTCATAATTGGCCCAAAAATCGTTCCCAAGTCAAGTCGTCCCTGGACCTAAGGCTTGTCTGCAGTGAGTCCGGACCACATTGTCGTGAAGCAAACTAACCATCTCTCCAGAAGCCTTCAATGGACTTGTTCTAGATCATTTTCTACCCAGCTCTACCCTCGAATATGGTTACGGGTCCACGCCATTGAATTCTAAGGTGCCATCCAAGTCAGCGTCGCAGATGGCCATCCAGTTGGTAAACCACCAGGTCAAACGGGACCGAGCTCGAACTGGTGAAAGTCAATTTATGGTGGTCAGGAAGATTATAGCTATCGTGGATTATGCAGTGAACATCCTGGGAGAATTTTACAACGATCGTCGCGCTCTTAGGGATAGTTACACGCACGGCTTGAGTGCTGCAGTGGTTGGATTTTCAAGGCCGCCGCTCCACCACCTGGCCTACGATGACTCGAAGAATTCGCCTCTCTATCTCGGGGAGCAGTATCTCCAAAATATCGCCTTGGTTGCTGCGTCGTGGTTGGGTCTCACAGCAGACATGGGGTACCTCATTGATAATGGTGCGCTTGAGATCGAGTCCGAGGATGGAATAGTCTGCCCCCCTCTTCACGCAGCTGCTCTTGGGGGACATATTGAGGCTCTAGAGTTTCTCATCGACGGTAATACAGACCTGGATTTGCCAGCTGAAGTTGAGGGTGACACGGCCCTCCATCTTGCCGCCATGGCTGGACATGAAGACGTCGTCGAATATTTGCTGAGACGTCGTGTGAACCTGGATCCTCGCAACTTTTCCGGCTTATCTCCCCTGTTATTTGCTGCAGCCGCTGGGAATACCGATGTTGTCAGAACTTTCCTAGGGGATAGGTGGTCTTATGGTATCGAGATTAACGCGAACGACGACCTAACAAGGACACCGTTGATATGGGCAGTCCAGAGAGGTCATTTGGACATTGTAGAACTGCTCCTCGAGAGATGCGACGTTGATGTGAACTGCGAAGATCCTGATGATTTCGACATGACTCCGTTGTCCATTGCAGCTGTCAAGGGCCGTGAGGACATCTTCCAGCTCCTTGTTTCTCACCAGTTCATCGATATACACGCGAAGGATAGCAGTGCTAACGGTATTCTGAAGCACGCCGTTATTGGCGGAAACGAAAATATCGTGAGAAAGGTACTGGAATTGCCCGCGGTAGATATCGATTTGCAAGGCGCCGACGGATCAACACCGTTCATGTGGGCTGCGGGCGAGGGACGCGACAGTATCGTCAAGCTGTTAATCGACAAGGACGATATTGACGTCAATTGGTTTAATAAGGGATTTTATGTCGTTGTACAATCGGCATTGGCTTATCATGGTAGCTGGCAAACCCCTCAAGTTCGAGACATACTTTCTGGGAGGATGGCCATGTTGAAAGGTGCATCGGCGCTCGATGCAGCGGCTCGAAATGGCCACGAGAGTACAGTTAAGCTATTACTCGATCATCCGAAGATAGATGCTGATGCGGCGGATTATGAGGGACGGACGGCTCTCAGCATTGCCGCTAGCGCCGGCCATTTTAACATCGTAAAGCTGTTTCTGGACCGAGACGACATTGCCGTGAACGATGCTGACTGCAGGGGATTTACTGCAATAGCCAGTGCTGCGAGAGATGGACAGAAAGCAGTCGTGCACGCGATGCTGGAATACCCCGGGATTGATGTTAAACACCTAATCCTAGCGGCAGCACTCGGGAGTGATGAGGATATGGTGAAGACTCTACTGGAGACAGAACTGGGTACATCGATAACCGAGGTTGAGAGTGCATTGAAGAACATAATCAAGGTGGAGGGTGCATTGAAGAAGATAACCGGTGATGAGGGGCAGGAGGCTATTCGATTGTTGTTATCACGACACCTCGAGGCAATGCGTCAATCTGGCTAACTTAAGATCCACGCAATCATCCCTAGCTATCCGGCAACAAACCGCCTAAGGTGCCTTGTACTTACTCTAAGCCATCAGCTTCACCGTTTCAAATCATGTTGACACCATGAGAATACCATCAATTCGTAATAAACTTGACCGTAACCTGGGCCCTCATCTCCACATCCTCCGGCTGAAACTCCAACTGCGGCGGCTCCTCAGAGCTTTGCCTGGCCATCATAAACCTCCTTTGAACCCCAAACCCAGGATGACCCCCTTCACCCTCCGAAATCTCCACAGCATCAATCGCCCGCTTCCCAAACGTCCTCGCATAATCCAGCGCCCGACTAAACGCATCCTTCCCCGCCATTTCCCTAACCTGAGTCTGCAATGAATCCCTCGTCGCATCCGTAAGCTTCCAGTCAATCCCGCGAATCTCGACGAACTGCATCCCGGAAAGCTCCGTCGCGACAGAGGAAAGAACATTGAAGTCTTGAAATTTCACCTCGAAGGTGATCGAGACGTGTTGTTCTTTTCCCGTGATCTCGCTGTTATTGTTGTAGGTGTTGTAGGTGAATTTTGATAGAGAGCCCATGCTGAAGTGGGTTATTGCGGCGTGGGGGGCGAGTGATCCCGATTCTGTCTTTGCATTCAACGGCTCGAGGATCTGTTTTATTTGGTTTGTGCGGGTGACGACATTGTTGGTGACAGTAGTGGCGTCAGGGCCGTTGTCTTTTATAGTGATTGTGAGGATGGCACGTTCGGCGGGGCGGGCAATGGTTGCAGAGCCGGTGGTTGTTATGTCAATTGGTGGCATGTTGTGTGGATCTTGTTGGGTTGGCTGCTTTGTTGTGATGTTGGAGGTGAGTTGGAAGATGGATGAAGACGAGATTATCTCTTGTTTGATGCGGGGTCTCAGCCTCAGCTATGGGCCGCACCAAGATTTCGTGAACCCCCCACACGCCCCAGGCAATCTACCGGATAGTATCACATCTGCCGAATGGATGAAACGCGAAGTCGCTCGCTCCATACTCAATAAGGACATGCCTTTATCTGCCATTTGCCAAGCCGGGGTCGTTGCCGACTGCTTTGACGATATGGATGCTTCGTCGGAACCTCTGGAGCCTACGGTGGCTTCCGATCACTCGATCACACCCTTGTCACCAACCACGGCGTCTCGCAGCGATCGCATGTTCAGCATAATTGGCGAACTCAATTCACATACAACCTGACCCACTACTAGGTCTTGACCTGCTTCCTGCTCGGTCCCTCTACCAGTGAGAAGAGGAGCAACATCTTCAATCTCAGTTGTTGAATCACAATCAATACCGGAACTGAGTCAACACGACTTCTTCATTTTCTCCTTGTGATGAGCCTATTCTTCCACTGTGCGGTGACAGGTACCATCTCGGTCTCGGAGCTTCGCGCAGTTCAGACAGAGGTAGGAGTATTTGCACCATGGATAAGCGCTTACGCACTCATCGCAGACATACACAGAACAGCTGGTTATTTTGGCAAGACGCTAGCTCAGCGTTGGCCTTGGTCGTTGATCGCGGATCTGTTTCATGCCAATGCATCTTCATTATGGAAAGAAAATATTGCCAGGGAACAGTATACCCGTCAGTTCCAATAGAACTTCCCTATCTAGAGTACATCACTGGTCTGTGAGATACTATCCGCGGTGTAATTATCAGATATGCAAGATAATCTAGGTACCTGCATAGATTTAAATAAAGTTATAACAAACACGAAACCAACAACCAACATTGCGAAGGTCAAACAGCAGACTCAAAAGATATTGATTCCAAATGTGCCATACTCACAACAGAATATACCGACTGCCTGATACAGTCGTGACAAATCCAATGCCCCTGCATGAAATTGATCCGAGATTTGGATGCATCCTGTTACAATCCTGTTGAGGGCAACACAGCATACTCCATATCTAGACCTTTTCCAGTCCATCACTTGCAAGTGAAAGAAGAAGCCCTGTCAGGATCACCCCCGACAAAAGTCAGCACTTTAGGGTAAGCACACAAATCCGCCGTGCGCAAGGGCGGATGCGCATCTCCTGTAGCCGACGGCGTGGCAATGGCGCGCAGAGTATCTGGTGCCACCCCCTTCTCGACCCAGTCCACCAGAGCCTGGAAGCTGTCGCCAGGATACCATCCAGGTCCACCTCCGCAATGCTCCACGCCAGGGGCGGGGAAGAATCGATAGTAATCGTGAAGCTCCGGATCGGCTTCAAGTGCCTGGCGATAGTAATCCTCAGTGCCATTGTAGAAAATGAGCTCATCTTTCATGCCATGCCAGGTAATCATTTTCCCACCAGACTGTTTGAACCCTGTGAGATCGGGATCTCGGGTGCCCATCACAGATGAAAAGCCGTTCACTGAAGCACGGAATAGCCTGTTGAAGACTTGGTGATTGATTGTCGACAGGTCCAGCGAGGAATCTCTCGATATGAACGCCCTCAACCAGTCGGCTGAGATGGTAAATGGGACCGGATCACAGCTGGTCAGAGAGACGCACTTTGTCCCTCCGAGAGCCGTGAGAGGAGTCTCGTGGAGTGATCCGTACCAGAGGGAGGACCCATCTGAGCTCTTCGCGCCAGCCCACACAGAGGCTGCAAACTTAGCGGCCTTTTTGGATATCTTGATTGTACCGTTGGGTGCTGTGCACCGCACAGTCTTCCCAACCACACTCAATGGCTCAAAGTGACACAGCCCGGGCATGGAAATGATCCCGTCTTTAACTCCATCTAGCTGATCGCAAGCTTGGATTGCGTATTTGGTAATAGCATCGATCTCACAAGGTGATGGGTAGTATTCTAAGTGTATAACAAAATCATCAACAGTCATTCATAGCCATTGACAATATAAAGTGAACTCACCTAGTTCTTTCATGACCACCTGTGGCCAGTACTCAGCTGGTATAAACTTGTCCCAATTGATGGCGGGTGCACCCGCCAAGATGCCGTCATACTGCGCCGGGAATCGCTGTGCCATCATATGTCCCTGTCGCCCTCCCGTGGAGCAACCGTTCCAATACGAATACTTGGGTGGCCTTCCGTAGAACAGCTCCGTTGCAGCTTTGCCTAATGAGGCCGCCTCGTCAAGGGCAATAGCACTAAAATCTTGAATATTTGCCCAGTTAAGATTTCCTTTACTGGCCAGCACCCAGGACTCAATACTCGCCGTCTCTTCATGTCCGCCATCTGTGGAAGCTGCAGCATACCCCTGGAAAACGGCCTGGCTGAGCGCGCCCAGTGAGCCAGTTACCCAGCCACCACCACCCATGCCTGCGAAGCGGCCATTCCAGGAATCAAGGGGGAGTGAAATCCACGTGGTGATTTTATCATTCCAGCCGGGATGGGTATAATTGACGGTCAACTGGCAGACATCAATAGTATAGTTTTTGGTAGTCGGATAAGCATTCAGAAGGCTCGATGGGGATGGCCAAGCGGCATTCCCAAGGGCGACATCAAGGGAGAGAACGTTGATGTTCAAAAGGCCGAGCGAGACAAACGTATTATGCGTACAGGGTTTTGTCCTACTAGCAATTGCCGTCGCAGCTGGGATTAAAAGCTGGAATAGAGTTGACAGATACACAAAGCCCAAAGACAGCATGTTGGCAATGAAAGCTTAGGAATGATGAGAAGGAAATTAGCCGTGGGGAACCCCGAGTGGATGCATGATAGCGGCCTTTTTATCGCACGTGGTATCACTTCCGAAGAAAATTCCGATTCAACAGTAGCGGTACCACATTTCGGCTCTCCTTCTTTCCTTCGACACGTTTATCCAGTTGACGAGAGAAGACATCAGCTGTAACTCACTCCTCTCGCATGGTATTTGCCGAGAATATTGTCCGAATCTCCCGTCATGTTCTTGAGAGCCAGGTGAAGGTCGGAGCGTCACCAACGATTGGGGCAATCCATCCCGCGCCGGAGGCTAGAGGTTGGCGCTGCGGCGCCGACACCATCATGAGGCCTTTTTAGACCCCTTAGCTCTTGTATAGCTTCCATTAACGTGGCTCCGAGATTCTGCAAAGTCCTCCAAACAGGAGAAAATAGGTCTCTACAGGACATAAAGGACGGTAGTTGGTTGATTGAGCAAAACAAACAGCCGTGTACCATCCATCGACTTCATCATCCATACCCCTGAAAAGGTGATGGGGTGCTTGGCCCGGGTCTTCAGATTCGGAATTCCCTCGACAGGTTTGCAATCCTTCGCGTTGTCGGAGGTCAATTCGGAATGGGCGCTGATAGGGCGAGAACACTCAAAGAGATTCGTGCCTGGTCCTCCCCGGATACTTCTGTTGAGCCGGTCGCCAGAGATGTGGGATTGAGGTCAAACTAAATGATGATAGAGAGACAGATGAAGCGGGCGAATAGAGGCAAGCTCCATGAGGTACGTTGGTTCGATGAGATGAGGTCTGATTCAACTAACTAGCTGGCTATCTAGGGGCTTTATATAGGCGATCTGGGAGATTAGATCTCCTTCCCAATTGGGAAGGAGAGGCTGGTCGAGTTGGATCCAAGGAATGAAAGGATGAGCGAAGGAGTACTATCGAACGATTGTAGGCCTTGGTACCAGTAGATATTGGCTCTCAATATCCAGAAAGTCGGTGTATCGGGACTGGGAAGTGTAGCGGTGTATTACGGAGTATCGATATTCCAGTAGGGCTGACAACTTCCAACTTCCATTTCCGGGGAAGAACGGGGAAATGGCAGAGAAAGCCAGATTGCGGAGCATTTGACCCACATAGTCAGATAGATTACTGCAGTTATTAAGACATTATACCAGTCGCTTACATGTCAAACTAGTTATTTCCCTTTTGTCTAGACAGACCTCTGTACTCAGCTTTGTTTCCAAGGTTCAGGTTTGCTCGGCTTTAGATCAAATTACAAGAGGTGACAAAAGTTTTTGAGTCGCCCCGCTCACCCATGCTACTAGTAGACAAATGCTTCCTAACTAGGACTAGTTGAAGGTATTCTGCCTATCAAGATAATACGTAGATATTCAAAGTCGGTAGTAAAGCTATACCAAATTGTATATAACCATGCCTTGATGCAAGTAATTGACTCCAGATATCTGGGCCAGGCTCTGCAAGCTGAGATCTATTGGCTGGAAGCTTACAGAGATATCTCTAGCCTATTTAGGAATGCGGACTCTACTTTTGTACTAGCGTAGATATAGGCTTAACATGGCTTAATTAGGAAAATGATGCTCTTCCTAATTGGGAACTCACCCCTCGAATTGTATATGTAGATACAGAATAGCTTGGTGATAAGTAGTAATTAATCCTGTTTACCAGTAGTCCTAGTAGTGTAGTGTAGTAGTATTAAATCATGAAGTAACTCCAGTCATAACAGCATAAATTCTCAATGCTCCTCTCTTCCTTAAACATTTTTCACCAGCCAGGACACCCCTTCATCATGGAGTATCTTCCTCCGCCTTGTTAGCCGGAGGTGTATCCTTCTTCCTCCTGCCATAATCCAACTTCTCCCACTTCATCCCCGCCGCACAAACAAAACAAATCGCGCCCCCAGCAACAACCAAATAAAACTCCCTCGCAATCACCGTCGAAACAGCCTCCACTCCTCTCCGTATAACCTCCGGATCTCTCGACGCCCAAACAACACTCGAAACCCCCGCCAGCGCCGCCCTCAACTCTGATTCCGAGTACCCTCTCCCGCCCAAGGCATCATTGAGGAGAGAGAATCCGACATTCTGGAATATGGACCCAGCGACAGCGAGCGCGATTGCGATGGCGCCCATCTGGGACATGTTGAAGAGGATTGCGCTGTCGACGCGGTCTTGCGGGTTTTTTGCGAGGATGACGTTTGAGATTCCGACGCCGTGTTGGAAGGAGCAGCCGAGGCCGATTCCGATGAGGGCTTCGAGGGCCATGATGACAGATTCAGAGATAGTGGGGGACATTGTGGAAGCCATGGCTGCGGCGCCGGAAATGGTGAAGATGCCCGCAAGGAGGTAGATGGTTGCGTAGCGGCCGATGATGGGGAGGGAGCCGCCGACGAGGATGACGACGACGATGAAGACGAGGATGAAGGGGAGGAGACGGGTGGTTTGTTCCATTGCGTTGCGGCCGCGGGCGAAGGCGAAGAAGAGGGGCGTGTAGTAGAGCGTTACGGCGTAGGAGGCGCCTGCGCAGCCGGAGGCGACCCAGAGGGGAAGGAGGTCGAGGCGTTTGATGAGGTGGATGGGGATAGCGCGTTGGTCGGGGGTTGTGAAGAGGGAGAGGGATTGCTGCAGGACCCAGGCGACTGTGACGAGGGCGAAGAGGATCCAGACGGCGATAGTGGGGCCGGAGGACCAGGTCCAGATGGAGCCGGAGAATTCAAGGGCGAGAGCGAAGAGGATGGGGGAGGCCATATTGAGGGAGACGCCGAGGGGGTCGATTTTGGTGAGGCGTTGGATGACGGGGATGTCGGGGCCGAGGTATTTGGATGGGATGCAGAAGAGGGAGAGGGCGAGACTGAATCCGACCCAGGGGAGGTTCATGTAGAAGGCCCAGCGCCAGGTGGTGTTGCTGTTAGATGCTAGGGCGGATCCGATGGGGCCTCCGACTACGAGGCCGATGGCCCAGACTGCGCTGAGCAGACCAAAGAGACGGGGGGTTTCAGCGGGAGAGGCGAAGACCGCGACGAAGGTGAGGTTGCTGGATGGGTTAGTATTGGCCAAGGGGGGAAGGGGGGAGGGGGGGAGATAAGAGTACCATTGATATACGATGGCACCGGCGACACCCATGATGATGCGTCCAACAATGACCGTGGAGATATTCTGCGCGGCGCCAGCGACAGCAGCGCCGACCATGAAGATCACCACGTTGACAATGTATATCCAGCGCATGTTGAAGCAGTACAGGATCTTGCGTGACAGGCCGAGAACCGCGAAGCTGGCAAGACTATACGACAGAGCGATCCAGGGGAGGAGTTCGATGTTGCCGAACGCTTCATAGAGGCGAGGTTGAATATTTGCGACATTGCTCACGTCGTACCCTAATTCCACTACTGTCAGCGACGAAGAGGGATACAAGATCGGCCATACCATTGATGACGGTCGTCAACACGATAACTACAAGACTAGCCTTCCATTTCCACGCAGGGAAGTCTCGGGGGTTAACAGGTGCCGGGGCAGGCTCAGGGCCATTTGCAACGGCCTTTTCCGTCGACTCGGGGGTACTAGGTGTGCTATTTTCTGACATTTTCTAGACAATAACCGGGACCAAGTCATGATCTGACGAGGGATTCAGCAGAGAAAAGAACGAGACATTCACCCATTCTTATATGCATCGCAACTGTCGATGATAGCCGTGCCCTAAAATCGATTTGTCTGCACTGCAGTCTGAGGTGGGCGCTGAATGCAGCTAAATCGGGTCTAACCCGTCGTTCGTTCCAGATCACACTCCCCGGTCATCTATACGAATCGGGTCACCAACTCCGATGCATCGTATACTTTCCACTGATTTGCTCTTCTCAGTTCTTACATTCGGACCCAACTGCGTTGGCATGAGTTGTACCCAGCCCCAGGTCTCCCTCATAGGCGCAGACCAGTGTGGATATGGGGCGCCTAATCGGCATCGACAGCTTATGCTTTGATTCATCCCATTGCGCCATGGCTTTTTCTCGGCGTCTTAGCGGTCTCGGCTCTCTACCTTATTTCGGGGAGGTTTCCGATCGATGGTAAGGAATAAGGAAAACCGTTGCTGTGCGGCCGAGATATTTATACTCGACCTAGTGGCTATACCAGGTGACCTGGATGTGGTGACAAGCAACAGCCCGACTACTGGACCCTGAGATTATTTATCACTTTTATTACTAGAAGTAGTAGTAATACACGACCATGGTATCATAGCTCAAGGAAAAAGAAATTCGGAGCGGATTTTTGGTCTACCGGCGTTTCCTAGAATTACAGAGTACAGTCAGTCATCTCTTTTCTTTGAATTCATTTCAAAATTCTTCATATCCAATGGCGTCATATGAATCCTCACGTCGATGTATGCTTTGCCTTGGAGGGATAGATCAGCCAACTGGACAAAGGAATTTACTACAGGCGGGCACCCTACAGTCTGTTGTTTAAATGGAGAATCTAACAAATTCAAGTAGTCTTGTTGAAGCACGGGCATATTGAAATTGGTCTTCTTCACTATGATACGCAGCAATCTGACCGTCAGCAGTCAAGAAGCCAGACATCGAGCAATCAATACACAGAAATCAGAATTAACCGCTCTTCATCCTTTACCCCTGTTAAAGCATTCCTTATTCATGTGTCTTGTGATCTTCTGCTGCGTGGACTCTCAGAAACAATACCTCAACCTTAACCAATTGTTTAAACTCTGCCAGGCCCTTCAGGCTGACCAACAAAGGAAATTCAAGACTGATAAAGAAATTGACTTGTCGAGTAAGCTCAGACCATTTTTCCAGGACAGGATCTGACTAATGTAATACTAGACTGCCCGGATGCATTGTTGCTATTGATCTCACTAAACCATATCTCTAGCATTGA
The DNA here is from genome assembly GCA_027569065.1 of Aspergillus cavernicola. Classification (NCBI taxonomy): domain Eukaryota; kingdom Fungi; phylum Ascomycota; class Eurotiomycetes; order Eurotiales; family Aspergillaceae; genus Aspergillus; species Aspergillus cavernicola. The sequence continues at coordinate 11,753 of JAPDEK010000122.1, forward strand.
TGGGTCAGCCTTCAAGCCAAGGCTGGTCAGTTGTGATACTTCTGCATTGCTGCGTTTGCCTCTTGAAATTAATCCTGACAATTCTTGAATATCTTTCGCCCTCACATGTTATCCGATTTCTTCTTACTAGCAAGCGCGTCTTGCTATACACCAATGAATTTTGTAAACAAAACCCCCATTATTTCCATCAATATAGCGGTGCGGTCAGGAATATCACTGATAAACACAAGCTTATTATTGCGCTCGCGATGAAGTTTTCTAACTCCAACTACCATGAGTTGGATATGCGGTGGGAAATAGTGTCGAAGATAGCACAGATTGCTGGATTAATACCCTTCATCAATCAAGAATTTGCTGAGAAGACGTCATTAAACCCAAGAGCTCCTCTGCAGGTTCTTGGTCACCATTTTGAACTGCATGAAGCTATTCTGCGAGTTCCTGATCACGTCAGAGCAGTCGATGTCTGCAGCATCCTGCTGAGTGGCTGTTATTATGTATGTGGAATTGGATTCCAGAATGGACAACATATTCATTCTTTGGCAACAAGACAAACCTCCTGCACACGAGTAGTTTAACTACTGCGATGAACACAATCAAATTTTCTGTGGATGCGCTTGGAATCCGAACTTTTGGAATGGGGCACTGATCAGTGTTTATCTGAGGGTCCTCCTGGTGGTTTTCAATGGTGGGAAGGCTTCAGTCTCAAGCAGGGCAGTCGAGAGATCAGGATTGTTCATGATGTAAGATAGATACCCCGTCATTGCATGCATACAATCTGGCACTTATACGCAAATAATAGGCGCTCAAATTTCGACAAATTAGCTGGTGCCTTGACAGCCCCTGTTCTTTTGCAGAAACTCTCCTGATAAATGGAGGACATATGTCGGTTTCTGGCCATGGATACATCTCTGTAGAACACTACGTACAGCAACACCCGTTACAACAGGCTAATTTAGTAGCCAGGTTCGGAAATTTCACAAATGAAGCTCTATGTTGCGACCAGCCTTTACAGAGCATCTCGATCTATGCTGGTGTTGGTGGCATTTCAGGGATCTCTGTACTACTACAGGGGTCATTGGTGACATCCTCTATTGGTTTATGCAATAGCAACCAAGAATCAATGACCTTGACCATGAGCGCACCTGATGAGGTATTGACTGAAATCGATGTTTGGATATCTAATATTGAGCCTCTTGCTATAGCAGTAAGCCAGCCCCATTTCCTTGGTTATATGTTAGCTCAAAATTTACTTAAGCTAAGCTCATGTCTCTCTGCGGCTGAAAACCAGCTACGGCCGTCAGTTGCACTCTGCGTAAGCTGGAGTCTACTATGCCACCATGAGGAGACTTCGCCCACCGCCAGGGCACTACATCAAGGGATTATATTTCCGACTAGGAGGAATCTACATAGAATCAATTGGGTTAATATATGCTGTTGTTGCTCCAGCTCTGTTCAGCTGTACATGAAATGGTGGCAAGATGATAAATTAATGTCAAAAGCACGTTCAGTGAACAACTATGCATAATTTGATAACAGTTGTTAAAGTGTGTGTTAGTACAAACTCCTGTGCATTTATGTGGCTGCTGAAAGATTTGGTTCAAGGCCTGTACACAGGATTGGTTGGGATGACTATTGTTCAGAATGCTCCTTGAAGAGCTACTCTATTCATTCTGATGGTTTGTAAAGATAAGAGGAACCAAATAGATCTACCAATACCCAACCCCCTTCCCAACAATAAACGAAGAAACACCAACCACCACCGCGCCAAAAAGAATCATATTCCGCAGCGCCCTCGCATGGAAATCCCCCGTCGTCCTCGCAATCCTCTCCGCCCACGCCGCCGGCGGATTTCCATTCGGAAACTCCGTGTCGGGAACATCCTTCCCGAGAAATTTACACAGCGGCTCCCATCCATCTTCTACTGACCACTCGAGGATCCGATCCGGGGGAAGATCCAAACCCCGAATCATCGCGACATGCTGCTCATACACCCATTTCCCGTTACTTGCGAAACTACCCCGGAAGAAAGTCGGCATCATGGTTCGACACATCGCCTGCCGGACCCAGAATAGTTCAGCGCAAAACCAAGATTTACACCAGTCCCAATCAGCCGGGTTGCGATCGAAATATCCCATCGTCGCCTGCATGGATTGGTGCCAGCTATCGAGATCCTTGCGCGTATTCAGGATGATCCTTGCATCTGGGTATGCGGATATGAGTTCCGGTGCGAATTCAGCGGCGATCAAGTCGCAGACACCAACGCTGTCGCCGAGGATCGTATCGAGGTCTTCGGCTGTGAGTTTTACGCCTGGTGTGGATCCTGGGTTGGGTGGTGTGTTGTATTTCTTCTTTAGGAGGCGATACACGTTTTGGAGGTCGTAGGGGGGGAGGAGGGTGTCGAAGCCGTGGTGGGTGTGGTCGTAGCCTAGGGCGTGGAGCGCTTCACGGAGGGATTCCGTGCCGGAGCGGGAGATGCCGACTGCGAGGACTTGCATTGGTTTTGTTCGGTGGAGGGGTGGTGTCGGGACATTGTAGAGAAGATGGAGGAGCCAGTCTGGGGCAAGGCTCATTTTGATTTGTCTTTGATTGTTTCGATCTCTGGGTTGTTCTGAATGAGGAATGGGTTTATGAACAGCAAGAATATGCGTATTGAGGTGTTGAAGGCGGAGTCGAGGACTTTGCATCAGGCAACGAGGCCTATTTATCCCGTCAAAAAGCCACTGACGGAAGCTGGTGTGCGTCGCAAACCAGCTTCAATAATTGACTTCAACGGTCGCCACGCCCAGACGGAGGGGCCAAAACAGCTAGGGCGATCCGCCAATGCCTAGTCGGGCGCAGTATTCTTCCAGATTAGGGTAAGCATAGTGCGCATTAGTTTCAACTTTCCAAGCTTATTTACCCGTGGCCGTCAACATCGCAGAAGTGTGGGTGACGCAATGTCGGCCAGTAGATCGACGCAGATGTTATGATTGGTTCATTCCAAATCCAAAAAGATTTACGGCTAGACAGTGATAGCCTGATAGGTGCTAAGAATCGGCCAAGTGCGTGATCCGGAGACTGAGCGCCGAGTGGCCTCGTTGTCATGTTTTTCTTGTGCTCGTGCTCCACTACCTCCCGTGAAAATATAAGAACGCGAGACGGGACAAGTAGACGCTCAAAGCACTGGATGTTCTGCTTAGTCCACAGTGCTGCAGACTGCGATAGCTGCCAAATACATGGTTCAATAGCGACAAACAATCACATGGCGATTGATCTTTAAGATCAGTTCAGTTATCCTCGATAACGGAAATATTGTCGCGCAATACGCCGCCCTAGATTACGAAACGCGGTGGGGAGCGAGATCGCTTGGTGCACGAAGGTCCTTCCGTGGCTAGATCAGCGTTGAACATCGCATCAAAGATATATCGGAGATGAGACGGCGCCGTAAGACATCATAGAGCGGCAATGACTTTCTTCAGTGCCACCAGGGAGACCGGCTTGACGAGGTATTCGTCGATTCCCGCACCCTTAGCTCGTTGCTGCATGTCGGTTGACGCGACCCCTGTGACAGCCATGATGCGTGCTCGTGGGAGGGACTTTTCCTCCTCAAACTGACGAATTTCATTCGTCGCGACTATACCGTCCATGATCGGCATGGAGATGTCTAAAGGGTCAAATGTTATTGATATACAAAGACCGGCTAAGGAATCGACCTACCCATGAGAATGAGATCATATCGTCGTCGGGGATCCTTGTATTTGTTCAGTGCGATCAGTCCATCAGAAGCTGTGTCATACGTGCAGCCTATTCTCCCAGCGAATGTTGCCAAAATCTGGAACGCCATATTGTCAGTGTATGAAGGTTAAGAAGGCTAATTCGATGTTCCACATACTCTGAGATTGATGTCATTGTCATCCACGATTAGAAGATGCAAAGGCGCAGGGACTTCCAAAGGCGTAGGAACTAGAGGGCCAACGGGCTCAGTTGTCGATCTTTGGGGCGCGGTACGGGGGACAAAAACGGCCCCAGGTCCATCAGGATGGGCAGACTCTGAGTCCGTTACACTTTTGGATAACTGGCAGGGAGGGTTATCCTGTGGTGCTTGTTGTAAGAGCTTGTCAACTTTGGCCACTGCGTCACGGAACTTTCTGCAACCGAAGCTGTAGATACGTTAGCATAAGCTTATTATTGCCGGGGTTTCGGAACCTACGGCTGAGAGACACGGATCACATGTGACGATCCGCCAGCGACCGTTGTGGGAATTTTGCTGTTGAGGATTATAAAGATCCTCTTGAAACCCATACATCGGGCGCTCTCAGGTGGCAGCTGCTCAGCCTTCAAGATATCGTTGAACTTCACTTCCTCAATGATGGCAACGTCACCCTCGGAGTCATTGAAAGAATCCGACGACGAAATGTCCCACCGTCCCTGTTTTGCGAGGATCGCCGTTAGACAACTTCGGATGGCGAGTTTCCGCTTTGCTTCGGCAGGCAATATACCCGTTGGCGATTCCTTGAGGCCAGGGTAGTCGCTAAATCCGATCAGACAAACTCGAACTAGACTGCTTGGCGAAGAATCTTCAGGAATCAACGAGAGGGTGGGAGGAATCGCCGACGGAGGCTGAAGCATTTTGACAGGGATGAATATATCAACTTGCGTGCCGATGCCAATCTCACTTCTAACATTGAGATGACCGTCGAGGGAAGCGACGAGCTGGCGCACGATACTAAGACCGAGGCCCAACCCTTCGGACAGGGCATTTTCCTGGGAGAAGGGTGAAAAAAGCTTGTGTCGAAGGAAATCTGACGCAATTCCGCAACCCGTATCCGTGATTATGAGAAGGGCAAAGATGTCTGATGGGCGCTGTTTACGCCTTACTTTAGATAACGAAACCTCCACAAATCCCCCCTTTGTCCATTTGAGAGAGTTGCCAAGAATATTCATCACTATTCGCCTCCAGGCACCCGGTACGGACTGAATCTTCCAGGTGGGTGTATCCTCAACGCGTACAATGACCGACAGCTCCTCCCTGTCGGCGTTAAGGGATTCTGGGGAGGGAGAAGGGGGCTGGTTTAAGTGGACGGCAGCTTTGGGCAGCTTTTGGCCGGTGTACTGGACCTCAACAACTTCCTCAACCAAATCGCCGAGGTCAAATGAGGTCTCCAAGCTCGTTGTTGCTGCTTCCGATGAACCCTGAGGCGAGTCCTCGAGGGCAGTCAGATTGTTTATCCCTGAAAAGTCCAGTCTACACAGTATTAGCACCAATAGTTCACACAAGATTCTTCTCGAAGAAGCGCAAAAGAAGGTGAGGGGGGTTACTTACAGATGGTTGAGAGTGTCCAGGAGTGTTAATCCACATGATTCGACCATGTCTACTAGGTGTTGTTGATGCGGCGGCAGGGGGTTGGCTCCCAGTAGTTCCGCACTAGCAAGAATTCCATGGAGTGGCGATCGTAACTCATGGCTCACAGAAGACATGAATGCCGATTTGGATTTTTGAGTTGTGGCCCAGTCAACCCGAGCCACCTCTGAGATGATTGAATCCCCAAAGGCCTTGAAATAGTGCAACTCATCAGCGCCCAAGGCACGAAAAGTATTGCTCGTCCAGACCAGTGTTCCTGCGAGCCATCGAGATTTGTTCCAATCCCAGATGGGAGAGAAGAGAACGGAATTTGCGTCCGGAAAGTGCCATGCTAGCTGGTGGGATAGTTCTGTCGTTGGGTCCGAAGACGGATAGAACGACCATTCTTGGTTTCTCACACTCAAGTCGCTCAAGTCGAAGAATTGGCCTTGAGGAAAGGATGTCATGAGTTCATCCAAAAGTTTCTCGGTGATATTGAAGTCACTATGGGGTTCGGCCGATTTAGCGGACTCGCGGAGGGCACGACCGAGGAGGGTGCATGGATTTTCGGATGCCTTCGAAAGCGAACCCACTCCAGGAACACCCAGCGGGCTCGGGTACGGATCGGCTAGGAAATCAGGATTCAGAGTTGAGGGCAAAGGTTCCCATGTGCCGGTATCGTTGGTCAGAACTCTGTTCCAGAAGCAAATTAGAATTGATTGATTTGGAAGAACCAGGCAGGGGCACTCACACTCCAGCATTGCAACGGGAGGCGTCGACGAATAAGACACCATCTAGGTCCATTGAATCGCGCAGAAGGATGCTGGCCCGGGCGAATATTCTTGTCACGCTGCTGGCGATCTCCATTTCTGAGACTTGAGGGTTGCTGGTCGGGCTGTCGGCGACAGCAGGCGCACTTCGCGGCACGCCGTCTCTCCGATTCCCAACGAGAGATGATGCGGAATTGGGCCGCTCGACGGATGTTGGATCGATAGGTCTCCATGGAAGTGATGGTTCAGTCTGTTCTGAATCAGCTACCTTTGAGAACAGAGAAGAGAGCTCCGCGGTAGCCACGGAGGGGGAGCGCGGGTCCGAATTAAGGACCCCTTCAACGCCAGATAGATTAATATGCCGATCGGCAAGGGCATCTGGATAAGACAATTCTGTTCCGGTCGACGCATCAGGGATGTGTGTGGTGGACTGAGAGCTAGTCGTCGTATATGACTCGGTCGGATCAAAGTCATTCTGATGTTTGACGAAAGTAGTAAGGCTCTTGACCAACGTTTCAGTTCGGCGATGGCAATGAGAAAGTCGCACGGTTTCAAGGTGCTGTGCGATAGCACCTGCAATTCCCTTCATAGACTCCACCTCAACATCCCCAAAATTGGCCCGTGGTTTGTTGTCGACGACGCAGTACGATCCCAAAACAAACCCCCCAGGACTTCTTATTGGAACTGCCGCATAGAACCGCATATATGGCCAATCGGTAACGTAAGGGCGATCCCTGTAAGCTTCCTCTTTCGTGAAATCGCAGACAATATAGTGTGTGCTGTTCGCAACCAAGTTGTCTGTTTTAACAGGAGTTGCGGGGATCCGATCGGTGAAGAATCTGATTGTGTGCGGAACTGCCCCCCAACCAAGGTCCAGAGACCGCACTCCCAGATATATACCATCATTATGTTGCTGCTTGTGAACGTTTCCAATTGCTATAGACTCGGTAGCTTCGGCGACAACATGGTGACTAGCCTCGTCAATAATAGAGACAAAGGCGCGGTCACAGCCGAAGCGTAGAACCCCCAGTTGAGCCAGTGCAGTCAAGGCAGTATCCGAGGAGAGTCGCTTGTTGCCATCGGGCCGATCGTCGCCCTGGAGTTTGTGAATAGTATTGTCGGCAAAAGTCGAGGGGCGATCAACGATGCAATAGTATCTACGGAGTAAGGACGAAGAGATCAGCAAGATCCGAGCGCTGGGGGAAGATCAATACCCACTTAGCGACTTCCCGGAGTCGTTCTCGCTCTGCATCGCAGAGGGACGGTTTGTAACCAACCGTGGACATCCCGCTATGATGCTGGATGCATATCGGGCGCGGAATTAGCAGTAGGGAAGCAGGAAGAGGGAGAATGCAAGAAGGTGATGGGGAAGTGAAGGGAAAGAGAAATCCCTGTTTTTCGCCATTGGGCGTGGAGGCGCGATCAGTCTAGACACTGACAGGAACTTGGAACCAGAACTTGCAAGCGCGGAACCTTCAGGCACGTGTGGGCCCGACCTCGATCTTCTCCCCTTCTATCTCCTCATTCTCGACCACTTGATCTCTATTCTAAGCGCGCATCTGAGAATCGTGCATTGTGAGCATTGTCATGCAAAAGGCCTATCGGTAAAGCTAACAAACTTCTACTACAGGGTGTCAAAATAGCTTGTTATTTTGCCACCTGCCAGCTAGCCGATCCACCAATCGCATCTCCTGCTTCCAACGCTTAATGTTCCGATCAGGATCATCACCAATATTAACAATTCGTAAAACATTCATTGCGATTGATTATCCCTGCAAGGATATGGGCTGGCTTACTCGACATGTGCCTTGAGGATGCAGTTTGCCTCCCCCACACCTCCTTAGTTGTCCACAAATCGACAACCAACAGCTTGAGAATCCCAATGCAAACCAGTTCAATCAAGCCATCAGTATGACTACGGAAAGCAATATCAGCTTCTCTTTCCAGTATGGGCGATGTGCTAGGTCAAGAGCCGGTGAGGAAAGTGCTTGGATTAGGAACACCTTGGAACCTTGGCTGCTGTTCTCCCAGTCGGTGAGGCCAAATAAATCTCGACCTTGTAAAGTGATGAAATTGCAGCTTGGGTTGCAGGTATGGATGGTGACAGTACAGGGGAGTCACCCGCTTCACCAGTTTCTCAGACGTCTGTGCGGAGTTCGGAGTTCATCCGAGAGTTATTATCTAAACCCAAACTGTGTAGTGTATCCTAGACACAGGTCCTTCCGGCAAATAAATCTGTTGGGATATTCTGTGAATAAAAGAGAAGAATAATTATAGTCTAATAAATATATAAGAGATATAAGATATATTTTGAATATTAACAAAACTCAAAGCAGTCAAGTCACAGCTCCGTAGTGAGATTCAGATTCAGATGGACGGCCTTGACATTCGAATACGCATCAAGCCCCGCCTGCCCCAGCTCCCTCCCAATCCCACTCTGCTTGACACCCCCAAATGGAACTCGGAAGTCACTATTGTTGTTCGAGTTGATCCAAACCATGCCGGCCTTCAACTTCCCAGCGACACGGTGCACGCGCACAATGTCACTTGTACACAGGGCAGCTGCAATCAGTGTTATTTGCCATTCGTATGACCTCTTGGTCAGTTCGAAACTTGACAACCACAGCGAAAGGACCGAAGATTTCATCCTTGTACACAGTCATGTCGGGGGTTGCATCGCCGACAACAGTGGGCGTGATGAAATAGCCTTTGTTGTTGGGGCGGCTAGGAGCAGCGGTGCCGCCTCTGATTAATTAATATTAAAGGGTGAAATGTACAGTTTGTTTACGTGAAGCGAAGCGGTTTTTCCCGAGCAATCGACAAATCACTGGCAACTTTCTTCTTCAAATTTATCACGCAGGTCTCTTGTTTGCACCAAAAATGGCTCTGGTTAGGAGACAATTCAAAGGCGAACGCCCAGATTGGATATATCTCTTGTCAGATGTTGAAGAAAGTTGGAGTGCAGAATTACAGGCCCTTGAGGACCATTCAGGCTGGGGTTTGTCCGTGGATTTCTTGCCTGATGGCCAACAGCGAGTGTCTTGTTGCCAAGTCAAAACCATCTGACTTTGGGATACAGCCACAGGCACTGTACAGCAGACTCTTAAGGGGCATTCAGGCTCAGTTTATTCAGTTGCCTTCTCGACCTAATGGCCGGCTGCTAGCATCTAGCTCTAGTGATACACTGTCCAACTATGGGATGGGATAATAGCCACAAGCACTTGGCAGCAGAATTTCAAGGGCCATTCAGGCTGGGTTAGATCAGTAGCCTTCTCATCCAGTGGCTGATGCTTAGTCTCTAGTTCTGAAGATAAGACCATCTGACTCTGGGACACGGCCACGGGCGCTCTACAGCAAACTCTCAAGGACCATTCAAACTGGGTTTGATCAGTAGCTTTCTCGCCCGATGGCCGGCTGCTGGCATCTAGCTCTAGTAATTTGGCTGTCTGGCTATAGGATACTGCCACAGGCGCTCTATGGCAGACACTTAATGCTATTCAAGCTCGGTTTGCTCAGTAGGCTTCTCGCCCGACAGCTGTTTACTAGCATCCGGTTCTATTAATATGACCATCCAAATATGGGATACAGCAATGGAAGCTCGGCAGCTAACTTTCAAGGGCTATTTAGGGTTGGTTAGTTCAGGACACGGTGCTTTTTAACCAAAATACAAATATCCTGCAATAGCAGGCCGGAGTTAGTTAGCCCCTGCAATACGAGAACAGTAATGAACAGGAGAAAAAAACTCATATTACGAGCTAAAGTAACTGCATAGCCAGATTAGGTCTTCAGCTATATTATCAGCTAAATAAACCTGGACTGAAATACGTGTGGCCGCGGGGCGAATCCACGCGGGCAAAGGTTCCCTGAGGATCGGATTCGTGTGTGGCAACCCACGGGTCCTCAAAGACGTTTAGCAGGCCGATCCATTGCTTGAATGGACCATATTGTTGGTGATGCAGGAAGGCTTCGTCGGCAAATCGAATATCCAGATACTTTCGGAACACATACTCGAAGAACTGGAGAGAATAGCAGGCCACAGTGCACTCGTGTGTATAATGGTTTGGCTGACCGGACTCGGACCACATCAGCTCGAGAATACTGTACAGTGGGCCGACGTAGCCGCTGGGTGATTTGGACGATGGGTCGGGGCTGAACTTTGCTGTTTCGTACGTTACTCCCAGATCCATTGCCTCAGTTACGAATGCTGGCATGGACCATTTGAATGGGAAGAGGGACTGTAGATCGATGAGAGTGACTTTTCGTGACGTGCTGCTAGTCCTCAGGGCTTCTTCATCATCACTATACATGGAAGAGATGAACTGGTTTCCGTTCATCCATGCCCAGGCGGCCAGGGAATGTGTCATTTCCGTGAAAAGAATCACAGCCTGGTTGATGTCAGAGTGCTCCCCAAGACGCGAAAGGAACTCCGACGTCCAGCTGGGACATTGAGCCCCCTTGCGGCAAGAACCCTCCCATTTTGCATGCTCTTTGGGCCCTGCAGTACAAGTCCACGTGTCGACGGGTTGCCCTCTCGCACGCGACCGGCTGGCATCGACAAGAAACTCAGCACGCTCCCCAAAAGCACCATCGTAACAGTCAAAATCCTGTAAGCGATACACCGGAAACCGCATAAGATATCCAATGTCGCTAGCACTCAGCACATGCTCCGCCTCCCAGTCCTCACCCCCGTCGGCGTCCTTCATGGCCTCAATCTCCCGTTTGTACTGGGCAAGGAAATCCGGCGGCCGGTTCGCGTCTTTTGATAGCAGAGGCTCGTGGAACGGCCCACAGAGCGCAGCAGCGGTGAGGAACAGCCGATAGAACGCGCGGTGGACGCTCTCCCTGCGAACAACACAGTCATCGCACAACTTTTTCTCTCGGCGTGTGCCGAGCTGGTGTTCGGCTAAATCACCTTGATCACACATCCTCTCTCGCATACACCGGACCAGATGCTCGACATCGAGCACAGAGTGAAGCTCGGCTAATGTTGGTTTTACAAAACCGCCACTCAACGAGGCAAGCGGAAGTGGATGTGGAGGTAGCTCTGCATCCTTAACTCACGAGAATGAGGACTTCATCGAATAAAAATATATCCGATTGTCCCACACTCCAGATAATCCGCGATGCGTTATACACCCAGACTGAGAGGAGCAGCTTGCATGTTGACGCGAGGGCAGCGACCTGCCGAAACTCGTCACAGGACGCGAATATATTGCCCAGGATATCGCACGGCAGTCTGAGTAGGGTCGGCATCTTTGCGATTGTGGCTTGTTGCAGAGATGGAGGTTGTCTCTGCTTCGTCGCGGTTTCCTTGGCGCTGGGGAACTCTCTCCGCGTCCTTCATGATACTTGTACTGGGTGCACTTGAGTCAGAAAGTTAGTGCATATGAAGAAATAAGGCGTAGATTGCGCCTCTAGGCGTCACTGCTCTATTCGCCTTAGAAGCATACAGCATCAGGCATGTCTATAACTATCTGAACTAAGATTTCGAGCAAATATTATACCTTTGAACCATGCAGTAGAAATTAACTCGTCGTCTCTAGGGGTCCCCTTCCCAATCCAAGTCACAATCACCTCGAGCATCCTTATGACCATAGCAATACCGCCGAAGTCCACGAGCCTCAATCCAGACAGCATAATCATTCACCCCCGTATTTCTCATCTCAAAGTCAAAGGTGAAAATCATTCAACCTACATCATGGCCATCTTGTAGGTTACCCTTCGCGTAATTGCCACTTTTCTCATACTTGTCATACAACCGCTGCATATTGGCAGTTAGCGCTGCCCATAGACAGTATACTACCACCTAAGCATTGATAAAGTACAAGGATTATTTCTCTGGATCTATCTAGTTAGCCAAGAAAGAACAGAGTAAAAACTAACGTAATTAGATTTTAGCCCTGCACAAAATCAATCGTCAGGCGGTAAAACCATGTTACTTGATTGGTCTTCCCCGCACCTCTTCAACTGTCCACAAATCAACCACCAACAGCTTGAGAATCCCCACGCAAACCAGTTCAATCAAGCCATCAGTATGACTACAGAAACCAACATCATCCTCGCTTTCGACCTGTATGGAACTCTGCTTTCCACTGAGTCCATTGCCCATAAGCTCGGGTCGCATTTCCCCGCAAAGGCCCAGTCCATCTCGAGCTTATGGAGACGTTACCAACTCGAATACACATGGCGGCTGAATAGTATGGGTATGCATCCTCCCCCGCGAACCAGAATACAAGCGATTATAACACACCTTTAGGAATCTACGAGCCCTTCTCCACAGTGACCCGGAACTCACTTCTCCACGCTCTTGCTGAACACGACGAATCCCTCGATGACGATGCCATCACTGCGCTCATGAACGCTTACGATAATCTATCGATATTTCCTGACGTCAAGTTGACTTTGACCAAACTAGAGGAAATACCAACCGTGGCTCCTGTTATCTTCTCTAACGGCACCCAGTCAATGGTATCAAATTCAGTGCACCGCTCGCCAGACCTTTCACCGCACGCCTCTCTTTTCTCCGATATTGTTACGGTCGATGACGTAAAGCAGTTCAAACCTGCTCCGAAAGTGTACCTCCATCTCGCGGAGAGATTAGGCAAGTCGTCGTCGCAAATCAAGGATATCTGGCTCGTGAGCGGGAATCCGTTTGACATCGTCGGCGCTCGGAGTGTGGGATTAAATGCAATTTGGGTTGATCGAAATGGCCGAGGATGGGTGGATGGCGCGAGGCCAGACATACAGCCAACGGCGGTGGTGAACAATCTTGAGCAGATTCTGAGAGTCATCAGGAAGTAGATCCCAGATAGTATAATAGTTAACAACTAGAGTGTTACTATATACAGAGCAGGGAAATAAATTACTAGGTCATACTCCAAGGATCTATAGTTAGCATTTGGATTAGAAAGAATTATCTAATCTGATAATTATTTTCAACTGTCCGGGAGCGTAGACCAACCATTCCGTGGCTCACTAGCCTTGGTTGACCTAGTACACCATTGGATTCACATCCTGGACCTTGTACTATGGCATTCACCAGTGATTCTACGGCCTGGAGGCTCATGCAGGTGACTTTCTTGACCCGGAGGGTGGCGAGCTGGGGCGTCAACGCGATAGGGTCTTGTAGATTGAAATGCTCAGCCATTGTGACTACCAGGTAATATATCTCTGACAATCGAGAGCTGCCGGGAAACACGAGGTCCCGAAATACTCAATGTATACCTTCGTTTTGCACTCTAAGTGCCCAAAATAAGTCCGGTAAATTTTTTTATCTGGCCACAGAGAAATTGATGCACTTGATAAAGCCCCTACGAGCAGTCAGAGATCGAAAAAGCGCTGCTAAATGCCGGGGGGTGTGATGCTATTATAAACTGAGTTCGGTAACGCGGTGTTCCAACAGCTTACGAAGCCGAAATGGGAGGAATAAGGTATATGCCAACGGGGGTCCTAAGGCGCAGAATACTATGAGTTGCTAAGACTACTGCTATAAGTAAAAGAATACAATCAGGGTCTGAAGTAAATCTCCTAAACCCCCAAGCCGTACACTCTGAAAGCAACTTCCGTAAGGGCTATACCGAACATAAGACCAATCTACGCTCATTGTCAACGCCACATCCCAAGTCCAAGCACTATCATAACTGCAACATTGAATCCATTATCCTTCCTAACTATAACTAACACTTATCTCCGTCCCCTTAATAATCCCGCTCTGACTTCCTGTCTCCCCTTCACCTCCATCAGGCGGACTATCCTGTCGCGTCAACGGGTACATCCGATCAACACTATTGCGCCTTGTCCCCCGGGACGCAGAAACAGTATTCTGCGTCTTATTTTGGCTATTCTCGAGTGAGAAGTATCTGTCTTTTTTCCTTCCGGGTAGTGATTTGCTCTGTGGCGTGGATTCGAGAGGGTATGAAGCGCGGGCTGATGATTGGATGTTGAAGATGCGCCGGAAGAGGGAGCGGATCATGGGGATGTTGGCGCATGCTATGAGGACGAACATCTGGATTTTTTGTTAGTGGGGGAGGGAGGGGGTTAGGTAGGGTTGGGGTAGCAGGAGAGGGTGATGATTCTTACCTCTGCACTTGAGGGTTTGTCGACAAGAGGTGACAACAAGTTAGCTTTCATGGTCTGGATCTCTTGGGGGTACAAGGGGAGGGAGATATACGTGTTCCATATTGTGATTGGGGACCAAGATTCTAGATGTCTCCGTGTCAGCAAAATGATTATACGTTGGATATGTCTTGCGATAGACATACTCGTCAGATTATCATGCCCCGTCAAATTGCGTAGCTGATAAGCCTTAATGCTCGTAATGACACAACCAAAAACACCGACTGCGAAAAGCATCATGAGGCCTATCTTGCGTCGTAGAGGCATCTGCAGGTTCCAAAAGCTATACGCTGGGAGGAGGCCGAGGATTATATCGGTGAAAGCATTGAATGCTTTCCATGGTCAGCAGCTGCAGACGTACTCTCAAGAGATTATTCAAACATACAAGCCTGCGCAAGGCCAATTCCCAATTGTGTTTCTTCTGCCATGCAGCTTTTCGGAGTGATGGTTTTATCCCAGATGGACTCGGTTGGAATGCAAAAGGCGACGACGGCAACGACTGCTGCGATAGAAAGACCTACCGTGATGAATATGAGGGTCCAGAGAATCGTAGAGAGAGCCTTGGTCATTGAAACGCCTAGTAAGCGGTGAAAAAATATAACAATCGAGATTTTACCGACGGCTACGCTGAGGATGCTTGGGCTGGGCGCGAGAGTCAGATATTTTAACGCATTGACTTTGTCGTCTGGGTTTTGAATATCATTGAGATTCACTCCGAGGCCGTAGTGGACGGCGGTAGATGCAAGAGAAGCCGATGTTGCTGCTAGACACTTTGCAGAGTTAACTTCATCTCCTTCTGTCGCTCGTTTGTTTCTCAATTGGGGTCTCATACCCAGCAGAGAATCATCGCATAGTCATCCCAACCCGGACTGTGTTGTTGAAAAAAACGCACATACGTCCGGGTGAAGACGGCAGCGGTTGCAATCCCGCCTAGAAACCAGCCATTAACCAGATCATCCAAATGCTACGAGGCGGGCCGAAACTGGGTCATTTTAATTGTATTGAGTTTGACTCATGTACTCCGGAGTCCTCCGTACAGGCCCGTGCTGTGCCTGTTAGTGCTGGGTGCAGGGGTGGTCAAGATGCTGACGTGTCGTAGGTTAAACATTAGTAGATTTGCTAGGGGCTCAGGGTTATTATTGTTAGATAACAGGGAAAATTAAATTAAATTAATCGCAAAGCCTCGGAATATAAACCTTTCCTTCCGCCTATTACCCAGCCAGTCTCTCTTCCACCCCTAATAGACCCCCAGTTGTAATCATGGGTCTCATGCTGGGCAGTGATCAGCTACCCTGGACGACAAACCTCTGGATCTTGCTTGTCTCATTTATTGTGGCCATTATCGGAGCATTGATCGTAGCACTCGCTCCGTATACCTGGGCCAGCTTGCGACCGAAGAACTTTCCCCCAGGACCAAAGCCACTTCCATTTATTGGCAATCTGAATTTGATTCCTCCGTCAAAAGCATTTACACTGTCAGTTCTCTGATTACTTCTGTGGTGGGTTATAATCCTGCGACTAACGACTTGGAGTTTCCACCAATGGACAAAGCAGTATGGTCCGATAATTGGACTCAAATTCGGACCAGCAAATGTTGTGGTTTTGAATAATTGGAAGGATGTCCAGGAGTGAGTCGAGGCCCTTATGCGATGTAATTATTGCCGGATATTTGCTCATTATTGTCTTCAGACTCCTCGAGAGAAGAGGCCACATCTACTCCTCCCGACCACCAAACTACATCGCCAACGAGCTGATCTGCAAGAACCACACGCACATCCTTTTCGCCCCCTATGGTGACGGCTGGAAAGCACTCCGCAAGGCATCCCAGGGCCTCTTCACCCCCCGTGAGCTCGCCGCCGTGCTTCCTATCCAAGAGGCAGAGGCCACCCAGACAGCATACGACATAATCCGCCAGCCTGACCGATACTACGAACATATCCAACGGTACACCACTGCAGTAATTCTAGCGTCAGTATTCGGTCAGCGGGGCGAAGATTTCAATTCTCCCAACATTCAAGCTCTATACGATGTTCAGAACCGATTCACTGCGCTTCTGGAGCCCGGTGCAGCCCCGCCAGTCGACGGTATTACCTTCTTACAGCATATCCCCGAGTTTATGGCCCCGTGGAAGCAAAGGGCGAAGCAGATTCGACATGATCAGCGTGCATTGTACTATAGACTTTATAACGCAACTAAGGAGCGAATGCGGCGAGGTGTGAGGACAGGCTGTTTCATGGAGAAAATGATCGACGACCAAGCGAAGAATAATCTGGACGACGAGCACACGACGTATCTTGGCGGTATTCTTATGGAAGCGGGATCAGATACGACATCGTCAACCCTCTTGTCGTTTCTCCTTGCTGTTCTCGAGAACCCGATTGCGCTGAAGCGTGCCCAGGAAGATGTCGACCGTGTGTGTGGCGTAGAGCGATCGCCTACTATGGATGACTTGGAGAACCTACCATATATCGAAGCTTGCATGCATGAGGTAGGAATCGAATACCGATTTTTATACCCTTGCTAACCGTGCTTCAGATTCTCCGCTGGAGACCTGTTGCAGCCGGTGGAATCCCACACATGCTCACCCAAACCGACACATACAAAGACTACGTCTTCCCCGCAGGCACCATGTTCTTCGCAAACACCTGGGCCATCCACCACGACGAGAACGAGTACGACAACCCCAGCATCTTCAACCCCGACCGCTGGCTCGGAGGAAACAAGTACGGCACGAAAGACAATATCACCCTTGCGCCAACCGAACAGCGCAAGACGTCATATGGCTGGGGTGCAGGGCGACGGATCTGCTCTGGCCAGAAAATGGCAGAGGCTTCGTTGAAGATCAATATCGCGAACATGGTCTGGGCGTTTAACCTTGAGAGAGATGAAGCTGCGGGTGTCCCTGATGTATCTGTGGAGACGGGATACGAGGGAGGATTCTTGGTTTGCCCGAAGAAGTTTCCTATTAAGATTTCGCCCAGGAGTGAGACTCATGTGGCTGTTATACGCCGGAATTTTGAAGGGTTGAATGGGTTTTATGAGAGTCTAGCTACTTAGAGCTCAAGAACGGTGTCTGTACCGTTAGTCGGAGCCCTAGAGTTTACGCCATAAAATAAAACAGAACAGACTCCAACTTTCAACAACCATTCCACCCTTCTGTCCCCCACTCCGGTTATAGCCCTATTCCCCGCCTTTTGCTTCCCGCTTGTAGCCGTCGCTCTTCCCCCACTTCTTCACCACTTACCGCCTTGCCATGGATTAACCCAACTTGCATTCTATCGGGAAAATGACCGCTAAGCTAAAAAGGTGTCTTGACAACCAAATTAGTCTTAAACAGTCATGTATCCAAGCTGACACGTTCAGCACCCGCTCAAAACCGCAACAGCACCTCCTACAAGCGGGGCTACGTCGCGTGTCTCAGCCGCCGTGCTTGTAAAGTCCGCTGCGTACTCAGGACCAGGCCGCCCTCCATGAAATGCCACCGCGAGCACCGCGAGTGTCTATTCCAGAGAACCGAACGGACTGAAAAGCGGCGTAAAGCGCCAAAGTAGACAAAACAAAGCTCGAGTACAAATGCTGACCCCTCGCGGCCGACGCCACAGCAGGAGAAACACAATAAGGAGGAGGAGCAGGGGAGTCAATCCGAACCTAGCCGGCGAGATTCGACGGTTGAGGGGAGACAGGATGATGGACTTCTTCCGAATTCGAGTTCCGGGGTAAATGCCTGCGAGGACGAATCACCACTAATAGACCTGGTGATATTAACAATCTTCACACAGCCAAGCAATGCGTTATACTTGAGACTATAAATTGTATAAACTGTGAAGCTAATGTATACAGAGGGATCAAAGCAAATTAAGAAAAATAAGGTGTATCACGTGGTTGATAGGACAGGGGGCTAGAAAAACTAAGGTTAGTTAGGCGATTACCAGCCCAATACTAAGATATTAGATATCATGAACTCGTGACAATAGATGTAATGCTCAGGGGGCTTACACTTTGGTAATTCGGCGGTACTTCCCTTTTAAGAAATATGGTCATGGCCACGTGGGCCTGCTCAACCTCATATAGCGTGACAGTGACAGAGTAATGAGTTGCAGAACCCAACCTCTAAGGATATAAGTCAACGGACACTGACATTTTCCCAAAACATGTGATTGTGGAGATGCAGGGCGGCTCGGTATCCGAAATTGAATACTCCGGAGCCCTGAGTACGGATACTCGTCGCGTGCTGAACGGCGTCCGGGTGGGTCAGCAACATGACGAGTAGTTCATCAGCTTGAAGTATGTCAGACAGCAATACTCCGATCTCTCTGACCATCCTCGTCCTACGCGACAATCGAGGACTGCCGGGAATCTCAATGTATACCTTCGTTTTGCACTGTTAGTGCCCAAAATAAGTATTCGCAAATGGTAACTTTTTATAAGGCCACAGCCTTGCTTCGAGTGAGTAGAAAAGCAACCGAGGTTATGGGATCTTCAAGATTTGGGGCGGCGTCATGCAGCTCCACCCTTCTATATTGGATGAATAAATTTTCATTGTAACTGGCCAGTGATGATCGACAAGCATAACATGTGCACGCTATTTGGCGCTATTCCGCGCTAATCTGCGGCCATGAGAGCTTTGCCCGTTGCTAAGCACCCGCAGATCGCACGGAGTCACAACAAAGAGGTCAGCGTGCCTATATCGCATCTAGTTGATTGGCCTGTTGCAGGGGATTGGACTTGCAAGGATTGGAATTAGGTTGGTATCCACCGCAAGTCGTATTTTGGTTATATATATGATGCCTTTGATGCTGTCGAGGTCCTTGACCAAGCATCTGGATGCCAGGTTTGATTTAATTGTGAAGCTTTTGGACACTGGTACCATGAGACTTCAGGCTCTCTTCTGTGCGGCCCCATTGTTGGCGGCCGTTGTCGTTGCGAAAGCAAATTATCCTCATCTCCCAGATGACCTGACAACCCCTTTCCAACAACGGCTCGCGATCTATGGACCTAATTGTAAGCAGCACCTAGAAAATACACGTCAAACCCCCTTGGACCCTTGGACCCTTGCTGATACCTTCTTAGCGGTTTCGCTTGGATGGAACACTTACACCCAACTGAACGAATCCTGCGTGGAATATGGTACCTCGAGTGGTAACCTCAACCAGCGGAGCTGCGCATCGGTCGAGTCCACAACATACCCATCCTCTCGGACATACGAGAACGTGGTGGTCTTGACCGAACTCACCCCAGGAACCACGTACTACTACAAGATTGTCTCCAGCAATTCCACCGTGGACCACTTTCTGAGTCCGCGCACCCCAGGTGATAGCACCCCGTTCAACATCAACGCAGTCATCGACCTCGGCGTCTACGGAGTGGACGGCTACAATATCCAAAACGACAAGGCCAAGAAGGACACGATTCCCACCATCGATCCAGCTCTTAACCACACCACCATCGGCCGCCTTGCTAGTACGGTCGATGACTACGAACTCGTCATTCACCCCGGCGACTTCGCCTACGCAGATGACTGGTTTCTCTCACTCGGCAACGCCCTCGATGGCGAAAATGCCTACCAGGCGATCTTGGAGAACTTCTATACCCAGCTTGCTCCAATTGCCGGCCGCAAGCCCTACATGGCGAGTCCTGGTAACCACGAAGCCGCCTGCCAGGAAATCCCGTACACCAGTGGCCTCTGCCCCGACGGGCAGAAGAACTTTACGGATTTCATGCATCGATTCGGCCAGACCATGCCGACAAGCTTCCCTTCCCTTTCCCCCAACTACACTGCGCAAGTATTAGCCAACCAAGCACGCGCCCTCGCCGAACCACCCTTCTGGTACTCCTTCGAGTACGGTATGGCCCATATCGTCATGATCAACACCGAAACGGACTTCGAGTCCGCCCCGAGTGGACAAGGAGGTTCGGCTGGCCTGAACGGTGGACCCTTCGGTACGAAGAACCAGCAGATCGAATTCCTCGAACTCGATCTCGCAAGCGTCGATCGCTCCATCACCCCGTGGGTCATCGTCGCCGGCCACCGACCCTGGTACACATCCGGCAGCGCATGTACGCCCTGCCAAGAGGCATTCGAAGATATCTTCTACAAGTACGGCGTTGACCTAGGTGTTTTCGGCCACGTACATAATTCCCAGCGCTACCTCCCGGTATACGATAATACCCTTGACCCAAACGGAATGCAGGACCCGAAAGCGCCGATGTACATTGTCTCTGGGGGGGCAGGGAATATCGAAGGGCTGTCGACGGTGACCACAAGGCCCGATTTTCTGGAGTTTGTGAATGACCAGGATTATTCGTATGCGACCATCAGGTTTTTGGATGCGAATCACTTACAGGTTGATTTTGTGCAATCTACCACGGGGGAGATTTTGGATTCCAGTACGCTTTTTAAGAGCCATGGCGAGAGGTTTGTTAGGCAGTGATTGGATGAGTAATAATTTTTTTTTTTTTTTTTTTTTTTTTTTTTGAATTGTGATATATACGCTGTGGGTACAGACAGAGCAGATAATATATAGCTCCTATATAATCGCGCATGTTGCGCTAATGCTCCGATTGACTACTTCCCAGTGTTATTTCACCAGGGGCTCTTGGCTTATCCGAGTACTCCGCATAGCTCTCGCTAATTGTGAGCAGGGGTCCCAGAATCATCCGGCGGGTTGTCCGACCCCCCACCGGAATTACCCTCGACTTGTTTAGCCAATGTTGACTGTAGGGCTGGTTATCCTTTGCACAGACAGCGTCGGTTAAAAAGCCGAGTATCGATAGTTGTGATGTAACGCCACGAAGCTATCCTTCGGAAGATCGCCGCCTTGGTGCATTCAGCCTGAACGGCAGTTGATCCTCCTAGTTTCGAGAAATACTTCCATACTCTGTTTTACCGGTTGCTGGTTGTCGGTCGTTTGGGCCATGGAGTTTAGGATCTTATGGGCTAACCCAGCCGGAGCTCGCATGATCTGTATACTAAACTCCAGCCTGCGGCGAGGACAAGGCACCCCCGCTAAATCGGTAATACACATGGTTGATTGCATTCAGGCTGAATGCCTGGGGTCTCCGCACTGTACGGAAGATCTGCAGTTGAAGATACTCTCTTTGTGCGAAATGAGGAGGACAAACGTAACGATCGACATTGGGGTTGACCTGCCCTTTCGTCCATCGGGAATACTCCGGGATTCGACGACGGTCACAGAGTCATATAAATAAGATACTGCTCGTCGATGGGGATAGAGAGATCAGTAAACCCCATCGTCACGATGCGCACTTTCACAACCGCCGCTGCTTTGGTGGCTCTCCTTCCCACGACCATAGCACAAGCAAACCAAAGCTATCAGGACTACAATGTCGCAGCCAACCCGGACTTGTTCCCTCTCTGCCTCCAACTCCTCAACACATCCTTCCCAGACTGCACAAATGGCCCCCTCAGTGATACACTTGTCTGTGATCAATCCGCTAGTCCCCATGACCGTGCGAGTGGATTAGTCTCCCTCTTCACATTCGAAGAACTCATCAACAACACTGGTAACACCGGCTTGGGCGTCCCACGACTCGGCCTGCCCAACTACCAAGTCTGGGGTGAAGCTCTCCATGGCGTGGGCCGCGCAAACTTCCCCTCATCCGGAGACTTCAGCTGGGCCACCTCGTTCCCTATGCCAATTAACACCATGTCGGCATTGAACCGCACCCTCATCCACCAGATTGGCTCCATTGTATCGACTCAGCTCCGCGCATTTAGCAATGCCGGATATGGCGGGGTGGACGTCTACTCCCCCAACATCAATACCTTCCGACACCCTGTCTGGGGTCGCGGTCAGGAGACGCCCGGTGAGGATGTCCACCTATCCTCGGTTTTTGCGTACGAATACATCACGGCGCTTCAGGGCGGAGTTGATCCAGAGACACTGAAGATCATCGCGACAGCGAAACACTATGCCGGGTATGACATCGAAAGCTGGAATAATCATTCTCGACTTGGGAATGACATGCAGATCACCCAGCAGGAATTGTCGGAATACTATACACCCCCGTTCTTGGTTGCTGTTCGGGACGCGAAAGTGCGGAGTGTGATGTGCTCGTATAACTCCGTCAATGGAGTCCCGAGCTGTTCGAATTCATTCTTCCTTCAGACTCTCCTCCGTGACACGTTTGAGTTCCACGAAGACGGGTACGTCTCTGGCGACTGTGGTGCCGTCTACAATGTCTGGAATCCGCACGGCTACGCGGCGAATGAATCTGCTGCATCCGCGGACTCTATCCTTGCGGGAACGGATATCGACTGTGGTACTTCATACCAGTGGCATCTGGAAGACTCATTTGAGGATAGTCTTCTCTCGCGATCGGACATTGAGCGCGGCGTGATCCGTCTATACGCGAACCTGGTTCAAGCGGGATACTTTGATGGCGAAGACCAACCATATCGCGATATCAGCTGGCAGGATGTCATTGCCACGGACGAGTGGAATATTGCCTACGAGGCTGCGGTTGAGGGAACCGTCCTCCTGAAGAACGACGGCACTCTCCCTCTGTCTTCAGATATCCGTACCGTCGCTGTCATCGGGCCCTGGGCGAATGTCACCACCGAGCTCCAGGGTAACTACTTCGGACCGGCACCATACCTCATCAACCTCCTCGATGCATTCCAAGAGTCCGACCTCCGTGTTCTCCACGCAAACGGTACCGCCATAAACTCCAACTCACAAGCCGGATTCAAAGCAGCCCTTAAAGCCGCCCGCCAAGCCGACGCAATTATCTTCGCCGGCGGAATCGACAACACCATCGAAGCAGAAGCCATGGACCGAGAAGATATCTCCTGGCCTGGTAATCAACTCGAACTGATCGACCAACTCAGCCAATTAAGGAAACCACTCATCGTACTCCAAATGGGAGGTGGGCAGGTCGACTCATCCTCCCTTGAGTCTAACGACAATGTCAACGCGCTGATTTGGGGCGGATACCCTGGCCAGTCCGGTGGACAGGCTTTGTTCGATATCATTACGGGGAAGCGTGCACCGGCCGGTCGTCTTGTTGTAACGCAATACCCGGCCGAGTATGCGCTGCAGTTCCCAGCTATTGATATGAATCTTCGGCCGAGTGGTGATAATCCAGGACAAACATATATGTGGTACACGGGGACTCCGGTTTATGAATTCGGTCATGGACTTTTCTACACCACGTTCGAAGAGCAAGGTGATTCAATAGAAACACGGACATTCAATATCCAGGACCTCCTTACGGGACCGCACCCGGGGTATGACTATGTGGAACAGCAGACACTGCTTAACTTCACGGCTACAATTACCAACACTGGAGATAGGGAGTCGGATTACACGGCGATTGTGTATGTCAATACCACTGCTGGGCCGGCGCCGTATCCGAATAAATGGCTTGTTGGATTTGATCGTCTTGGGGCGTTGGAGGGGGGTGATTCTCAGACTTTGACTGTGCCTATCTCGATTGGTAGTGTGGCAAGGACGGATGAGCAGGGTAATAGGGTCTTGTATCCGGGCCGGTATGAACTGGCCTTGAACAATGACCGCTCTGTTGTCATCTCGTTTGACCTGGAGGGCGAGGAGGCTGTTCTGCTCAAGTGGCCCGAGGACCAGAGTTCTTAAAACAGGAACTTCTATAAGTACACCATATCGAGTAATCCATACTATTGATCAGCTACTCCAATACCTCTCCATAAACCCCCGAATACTTATCGGCTTCACATCCGGACAAAGCTCATTCAACACCCCCCTCACAACACTCCCTCCCCGTCCACAAACCATCATATACTGAACCTCCATCCTCCCCAAAACATCCCCTTCCCCCAACCCCTCCAACCTCCCCTGCAACTCCTCCTGTCTCACCGTCCTCACCTCAACCTCCACCCCAAGCACCCCCTGAATAATTTCCACAACCTCCCCAAGATTCCTCGTATCGCCCGCCATCCCCAACTCCCTCCCCGCCCAGGGCTCCTCAATCTCCAAAGCCGCAACAACAAACCTCCCCACATCCCTAATATCCGTCATAGTAACATCCGGATACCCCCCCGTCTCCGTAAGCGGAATCTCAACCCACGGCCCGCTATCCTCATCATCAAGATAAAAAATCATCCCCCCCTCTTTAAACCCCGCCAAGGCCTCCTCCTCCTGCTTAGTATCCTTGAAAGAAGCCCCAACCGCAAGATAATTCATAAACATCCCACACGGGAAAAACCCCGCATCGATCTTCCCATTCTGAACAGATCTCATCACTTCCTCCCAGACAAGAATCTTCGCCTTATCAATTTCAACTTCATGATGGGCTTGTTGCGACAGCGCGAATTCACTCGGGACGAAGCGGGTCACGCCGGCTTTTTCGGCTGCATGGAGGAGATTTAGTTGGATTGGGGCGAATTCTGGAGAAGGGATTAGGAGGGTTGATACGAGGATGTTAATATCCTTTAGGGCGTTTTGGAGGGATTTGGGGGAAGTGTAATCGACGTATTGGGTTGTGATATTAATTTCAATACCGGAGAACTCGGGTGTTGTTGTTGTTGAGGTGGAGGTTGTCCCGACCGGGTGGGAGGGTGTTGCTCGGGAAAGGATGGTGATTTTGTATTGGGGATGGGGAAGGAGGGCGGATATTATGGCTGAGCCGATTGTGCCTGTGCCGCCGGCGATGGCGATGGTGATGGATTGGTGGGGCATTTTTTGGGATAGCGCTGGAAATTAGAAAATAGTGGTGATGGCCGGGGTTTTGGGGAGGGTGGAAAGAAGGATGTGCGGGGGTGATATATCCGGTGGGAGATGTATTGCGTCACAGGGGGTGTATGTAAGTTTGATAGTAGTTATGAGGCGTTGAATGTATACTGTACCATACCGTGAATTAATTTGATTTCAGCTCTGCTACTGGATAGTATATGAACGCGTATAGGTATTACTATTTTGACCTCCCCACTGTCTACGACGGTCAGATTGATTAATATACTCGCAACCGAGTACGAGAAAATATTCAAAATCATTTATCCGGTGGCTGAGAGAAGCTCGGCAGTATATACTTATTCCTTTACACACTCTGTCCACCGGTCCCTCGCCTGCTCAAACAGCAGATCATTCGTGGCGATGTCCCACCCAACCAAAGCCAAAGTCTTGCCTACCACAATCGCCTCGCCATGCGCAGCATCGGTCCCAGCGGCAGAGGCAAAGGAAGGGTGGTGGGGGTACGAGCCATCGGGCGCTGGAATGGAAAACATCGTGTGTAGGGTAGGCATGATGTAACTGACGTTTCCTACGCGAGTCAGCGCACAGCCGGTGGCATTGTGAAGGGCGGGGGAGAAGACGATACCAATATCGGATGAACCAGTCAGCACCTTATCGTGGCTTTTTAGGACATTTCGGTCGTACATTCCCATGTATCTTTGGTACAGGCCACAGAGAGTGTCGTTGAGCTTGATGTCAGCATACAGTTCCTTCCTATTGATACATAGTTAGCTCATAATCAACACATGAAATGCAGATCAGACATACTCAACAATACCAACCTGACACCCCGTCGCCAAAGCCCCAGCCGCAATGCAATTCCGAACCTTGGCCATCAACTTATCCAGCCCCTTCAACGTCGGGCTCCGGACCTGCCAGTAAGCCTTCGTATAGGCAGGTATCACATTCGCCACGTTGGGGGTATCCAAAAACGCGCAATGCACCCGTTCATCGGGCTTCAACTGCTGCCGCAATACAGCGACGTTGTTGTAGGAGCCAACCAACGCGTCCAGCGCATTCACCCCCTCCCAAGGATTCCCACCAGCATGGGCACTTCGCCCTGTATACTCGCAATGAATCTCTTTCCGGGCATTCATCAACACGCCCGCGCATCCGTCTGATATGACGCCCGGGCAGATCTCTTTCGGCCCTGCGTGCCTTGAGTGAGTTAGTTAGTTAGCCAACTTCCATTAATAACTGGAGGGGGTCAAACTTAACATACGCCATCAACGATACATCAACCCCCTCATAAGCCCCAGCCTCGATAAGCTTCGCCTTGCCACCCCCATTTTCCTCCGCCGGGGTCCCAAGTAACTGCGTCCGACCAGGGATACCATATTCCCTCAATACAGCCGAGAGCGCCAAAAATGCCGCAACGCTACTAGTCGTGATAAGGTTATGACCACAGGCATGCCCTATACCCGGGAGCGCGTCGTACTCGGCATTGAAGTTGATCACGCGGCCTCCGGAGCCACTTCTTGCTTCGAAGGAGGTGGCGAGGCCGTAGGCGTGCCGGGTGACGGTGAAGCCTTTCGCTGAAAGGAAGGTGCAGATTGTGTCGTGGGCGAAGTGTTCTTCGTATGCGGTTTCGGGGTTGGACCAGATCTGGTGTTCTGTTAGGTTGGATGGGGAGATGATCGTTGGTGGATGGAATGTACATTGTTGTTCAGCTCCCGTAAAGATGCATTTGCAGACTCCAAGGTCAGATCAATGGATGCCTTGACTTGCTCAATGCTTGGATGTGTGATAGTCATGGTGGTGTAGATGTGGTTCAGGAAAAGATACAAGGGTAACTGATTGTGAGGGGTGTGGTTGACAACGAATGTTGATTGAAGTATTATTACGCATGATTAAAAAGCCACATTGCTCCAACAAAGAGCATTATCAGTACATAGTCGGCAACATGCTCGGCAGATAAGGGTAAAGGACTATGGAACAAAGAGTTTTCCTGACATCTATTGGTCATTCGTGAGCTCTGTGATATGCATCCCACACCATCATTGGGCACCCATTTGGTAATGATGATAACCACCCGTGGACACTATACAGTAGTGGCAGGGAAAGGGCAGTGTAGAGATTTGGAGATGGAAATTCCCCGGATAAGCGAGTTTGCGGGGAAGGAACGGAGGCCCACCCGCTCCTAGTTGACCTGATAGGCCCATAGCCCACTTATCAAGTGGCGTTTAGGTTTGGCGTTGCCGAGCCGCAGCTTCTATTGGATGGACTGCCGACAAACCCCTGATAGGTTATCACTCATTTCCGTATCGATGAGTAGAGTACGGTTCTGCCGGGGAACACGGCGGAGACGAAGATGACCTGCATCCTTGACAGCATCAGTTGTTATCTCTGTCATTTACCGTTATCTCACTTGCAGCGTCATCACACCTCTTCTTTCACCAATCACTTGATTGTCCACAGCCAAAGCGGCTATCATTCTATTTCAACTGCCGATTGCTTCTGCGCACTGTCCATCAATTCCGTAGTTAAAGATCAGCTCTCTCCAGGAGAACTTGCTCAGCAAATACGACGGTCAAGGCAAGCCCAACGATGGAGAACCGATCAAACAGCATCAAGAAAGATTCGCCACCCCTTGATAATATGGCAGATGCGAAACAGAACCTCGAGGCATTCAATACTCGAGATGATGAACTCGGACATATGATGGAGGTGGTTGCAACACCAAAGGAGGAACGCCGAGCTCTCTGGAAATTGGATATGATGTTAGTTGAACCGCCCTGATTGTGTAGAGCAAACCTGACAGCACCAGATTGATTCCTATGATGGGTCTCTGCTACATGATGCAATATATGGACAAATTGGCACTCAGTCAAGCAACCCTGTTCGGTTTGCGAGAGGACCTGGTACGTTTTCGCTATAACCTACAGATATAATCTAACCAAGGTAGAACCTCCAAGGCTCCGATTATTCATGGGCCTCTGCAATCTTCTACTTCGGATACCTCGCATGGAGCTGGCCGAGCAGTTATCTCATGGTTCGCCTCCCCATTGGCAAATACATCAGTGCGACAGTCCTTGTCTGGGGAGGAGTCTTGATGTGCCATGCTGCAGCAAAAACATTTGGGGGATTGTTGGCCGCTCGGTTCTTCCTCGGCGTCGGGGAAGCCTCTATCGCTCCAGGATTCGCGCTCATCACTGGGATGCTATACAAGCGGGAAGAACAACCAGCAAGGTGAGTTCGTTCCACAATCGCTTCATACAGGAGACCTGGCGTACGTAACTAACCATTTATTTGTCTCACTCTAGACAAGCAGCCTGGTTCTTGGGCAACTGCGTCTCGACTATCATCGGCGGAGTTGTCGCCTACGCTATCGGTACCATCGAAAACGCCACCGTCAACAGCTGGCAGCTTCTCTTTCTTGTTCTGGGAACCATCACCGCCGGAATGTTCTGCTGGCTGATATTTTTGCTCCCCGACTCCCCGAAGAAGATCATCTTCCTGACGAAGCAAGAACAAGCCATTGTGCTCCAGCGTACTGTGGCAAACAAAACAGGAATGATGGACGGCGGCGATTTCAAGGCGAGCCAGGCGTGGTTGGCTCTCCGTGATCCCCAGACATGGCTTCTCGTCCTGTATACCTTCTGCGTCAACCTATGGAACGGAGGAGTCACCAGTGTACGTCCACATCACATTCCCTCCATGACTTTAACTGTATTATTATTAATTAACTAACTACCAACCCTCAAGTTCTCAGGGATCATCATCAAAAGCTTCGGCTTCTCCCAACTAACCTCCCTCCTCATGCAAATGCCCATGGGTGCCGCACAGGTCGTCTTCCTCCTCCTAAGCGCCGGAATCGCGACCCTCGTGCCCCGAACTCGAATCATCATGATGATCTTCAACATCCTTGTCTCGACAATCGGTATGCTTCTCGTCTGGCAATTAGACCCAAATAACCAAACTGGCCGCATGGTCGGCTTAACCCTGGGGGCTGTATTTGCTGTCAACATCCCGCTATCTTTAAGCCTGATTAGCTCTAATGTCGCTGGATTCACGAAGCGAAGTGTCACTGGCGCGTTGCTCTTTGTTGCGTATTGTGTCGGGAATATTGTGGGGCCGCAGCTGTTTATTGATACTGAGGAGCCGTCTTATCCTGTGAGTTGATCTTCTTCCTTCGGGCTTCTCTTTTTTTTGTTTTTTTTGTTTTTTTGGACAGATGCTGATGGATATAGACGGGGATGAAAGCGTCGGTTTCTGGGTTGGCGCTTGGTGCGTTTTTCCTCGTTTGTTTGTTATTCTATTATCTTTATGAAAACCGGCGTCGGGACTCGGTTTATGGGCCTCCGACTCAGTTGACGGACGAGCAGGAGCGGGCTCAGGGGTTGTTGAATAAGACGGATTTGGAGATTGAGAGTTTTAGGTATTTGATATGATTACGAAGTTCGGTCCGTCAGTCTTGGAGGGCGCTGGCAATCTTGGTATTTTCACATACTTCGAGTAGTTTACATATTGACCTAACTAACAATATCATACACTCCATAACATAACACAATCCTAGACTCACAAAGACTGATAAGGGTCCTGGACAGGGGCATTATACCCAATAAACGGATAGGTAGGATCAAATAACCCCATCAAATCGACACCTAGATATTGCAGCTGGTCTATCTGTTCCTCGACTTGAGGAAAGAAGATCTGGTTCAGCTCTCCGGTTACAGGAACCATTTGAGACAGGGACGAAGACGCAGCAGCTGCACCTTGTTCGATTGGAGCGAAACCACTGATTCCCTGATGTAGAGGTGGATTCGATGGGGCACTGGGTTCCTCTGGCATAAATGTGGCAATTGGGCCAAAGGGTACATCGTCATGCAATGGCTGAGCCTCGGATAATCGCGGTTGTGTCTGTTGGGCAACATGACCAAAGCTAGTAGTCCTAAAATTCGAAGGCCTATTAGGATGCCCGTGACCCGTGGTATGCCGGATATCGGAGATATACTGGCGGGCAAGGTGCGCAAATTCCGAAATTAAACTCCCCGGAAGCACACCTTCGCTGGAATACTCCATGCGACTGAAGTGGCCACTGGCTATATCGAGCAGTGCCAAATTGAGGCTTGTTTCTGGGTGGCTAGGGTTGTGGATTACGAGGTCAAAGAGGATCATGAGAGCGGATAGAGGCATCAGAGCTAGCATCCTTTCGTTACATATACGTGTTAGTGGTATATCTTGAGCATGTTGAATGGATAGGGAAGTCCCACCAGACGGGTGTTGATGGAGAGATTTCAATGTAGCTTGTGAGCTCGAGCACACTGCGAGCAGTCTGCATAAGTTCCGTCTTCAGCTCTTGTTCCTGGTCGAAGTCCGGACGATCGGTACCGCAGTGCAAAAGTGTCCAAGTAAGGGTCAGATAAGCATGATAGTAATAGTATTGGGTTCGAAGGGCGACGGAAAGGGCCCTGGACTCGGATAGCATTCGTGGTCGAAGAGGTTCACCGGGACGAAAGCGACGGGGAATCGAGTCTCGCCATCTTTCGAGCTCGGATCGTAGAGATTGAATTGTTATATTACACACGACCCAGGGCTTGGGAATAGATGTGATTGTCAAGAGTCGACTGTTGATTTTGGAAATCAGACGGGAGTATTTTGCGAAGCTGAGGAACCAGTCGTAGTCACTGAATGCCCATTCGCTCATGTTGGGAAAGGGGCAGCTGATGTATGAGTCTTGTAAGGTCTAGGATATGATGAGGATCTAGATACTTGCAATTTGAGGGCGGAGGATGTAACACACTGGGACCTTTCCTGCTGTGAAGCAAGAAGTCTTTTCCATGTAGTAGAGAACCCAAAATGTGCGTGCTGATGAGGTCTCCAAGGCGGATGTGCCTCGGTTGATACCAAGGCTCTGCGCCATGACAGCTGCCTCTGCTATCATCAACAACTCCAGGCCAAAGGCAGAGATTGATTGACAAAATATCGCCTGTACAGAATCAGCTTAAGCAAATACGCCCCTGTTCCTTGAGCGAGACGAGAAGAGTGAGCTTACGAGCGACATCAATGCCTAGAGGTTGATTTGTCAGTGCTTATAGATTATTTTGATTGGAACGTAATATCAAAGTGATACATACCTGCACTGAGGTTACCAACCGTTTGGGGAAGATGAGGTCCTGAAAGTAAGTCATGGAACGCTCAAAGTAGGCCCACGATTCCCCAGTTCTGGCCTCATAGGCACCGCCACCATTATGCTGACAGCCAACTGCCACAACTCCATAGTATAAACAGGCCCATGATTTATTGGCCACAAGATCTTGTACAAGGCCTGGCGCAAATGCTCGCTGCTCAAAGTCACTCCGGCACAGGAATGGATAAAAAGGATGAACAAGCTCCATGTATGCTGGGAGGTTGGGGTTAGGGTTAGTTAGCCCATTGACACTGAACACGTGGAACAGAAGGGGTCCCGAACTATTAATATGGTCTTTGACTGTAGAGCCCCCAGCTAGTTTATGTACAGCTTCTGTATCATTACTCGCGTCTTTATCAAACCCGGAGGGAACCAGGGGACTGGAACTCTTTAACCTTGAAGCTATCGCCGTGCGAATGGCTTCTAGCAGAGGTTCTAGTCGGTTGTGGCCGAGCTGCTGGCTGATGGCCTGTACTCTATTGGCGGAGAAGAATGATATATTTGGACTGGGCCCTAATTATTGTAGTTAGACAGGTGGACAATAACCCTGCTCCAGGTGGAACATACCAAGCAGTGTGGTTAGCTAAGATAGAAACCAATTAATGATTGAGCAACACAAACACACACCTTGGGAGGGGGTTTTCTCTCACCTGGTCATGGCTACTGTTCGGGCAGCATGTTTGATATGAATGACCTTGTTCAAGGAGATAGTCAATATATAGATCTGGGTAGCGGTCGATATTTCCCTCCGCTGAATATGAGTGGGATGGTGGGATAGGGTGTTGGGGAGCATTAGCACCAGGCGTCGGGGCAGGAGGCGTAGGACGGCTTGGCACTTGAACTGCAGCCGGTCCGAGTCAGATACATAAAATAACAGTATATCCATAACGGAAGGGGAAAGAATGGGGAGGAAATGAGCATCGCACTGAGTTCGTTATTCCGCCTTTTGCGGCGTTTTTGATGACTGAAGTGGCAAGGAAGATCGCGGGACTACACGAAGGGAATGATGTCAGGATATTACTGCCATATCAAGGAGTATTGCGGTGCCGAGGACTTACCTGGCAGTGTTCACATCCGGATTCGCTAGGCGATACTGAAGGCGAATGTGAGCCAATCTGGATGGGGTTGGGGAATAAGGATATGTCACTCACTGCATCGCACCTTCCTAGAACGACATCGATCACAAGCCTTATGCACTAAGCCCAGCATGGTTGAATTTACTTTTGCGAACGTCGAAGAGAAATTCGGGGGGTGATGCGGCGTAAACGGGTCTTCGGACCTTGATATAACTACGATGAGGTCAGCTTCGGCGCCGAAGTGGAGACTTTAATCTCTGCTCGGTTCTCCGCGGTCGCCAAGCCTGGTTTATGACGAGCTGTGGTTAAATATAGGACACTCTGCATTAATTGTTTGCCTCCGTTGACCTTCGGACTTGCTAACAAAATTCCAAGGGAGCACATGGTGCGGGAAAGACAACGTTGATAGACGTATAAGCCAGTCGGCGATCAGTGGTGTTGTTACAGGTGATATTTCCTTCTACGTTTATGCAGACCCCTGATGGGGAGGTATATGATCTCAATGCATCGGAAAACTGCCAATTCTGTTCTATGGCTTCCTTGTATACTTTTCTGGCCTGTGTTGCGGCTCTTGGTCTGTACTGGCCTTTTCGGGTTCCCAGTAGGGATCCAGTACCCTACTTGAGGATGAAGTGGTCCTCTTATCTGCATCATTTTTACTACATCTCCTTGTTTTGCTTATGTTTCTAGACTACCCTCCGTGGTCGTCTATCATTTGCTGCTGTCTACTTAACATTATCACTGTCCCGGGCACATCCATGAGGTTAACCTGCCTCAGCAGAAAGCTTGATAGAACTCAACTTGACAAGGAAACGAAACCCCCTTCCAATCGGATGACGGACCCGAGTTTGACCTTGAAAGTATGATGCAAGGCTGCGCAACTTCATTCCGTCATCGGCTACTCAGGCCAATTGCTTGAACCTCTAGTTGGCAATATTCTTGAGAGCACACGGCATCAAATTCGGAATTGAGAAGCAATGGAAACGTCCAAGGCCCTCAGCCCCACGCTTATCAAGTCCCTACCTCGGGATATGAGTTAGGTGAACCCTCCACTGCAATCAATCGAGAGCGACCAGCCGTCCTACAGGAATCTACGAATCCATTTTCCTCTGGAGCAAGCAACCCACCAGCAGAGGAGGTCAATGATCCCGACATATTTGGTGATGGTAGAATACACTTAATACTGGCACTTTCTAGTTTCAGTCTAATGGCTGGAGTCGGCCCGACTGCCCAGGGGTGGACATTTGAAGGCTGCGTTCGATATCCGGTGCTTCAAGGACTCTCGCTCTACGTGGTTGACCATTGGAACTTTCTGTCTCGAGCTTGCATTTTTCGCCCTCCTTGGTCTCCTGCTATATGTCGTGAATCAAGAATTTAGAACGAGTCAAAGTGTCAACCTGCTAGTCGCTCTCAACGAGTAGGCATCCTTGCACATGACAGAGAATAGGGCTAACTATATATAGATTCAATCGCGTTGGGCGTTTCCTTGCCGGTCACTTCGCCGATGACTATGGCCGGCTGAACGTACTCATTCTTCTCATTGCCTTCACAGTACTCCTCATCTTCGCTATCATCTTCCCATTAAGCCACTCCATTATTGCTCTGTATATTCTCTGCGCGCTGAACGGACTCGGCTCTGGCTCATTCATTAGCCTTGCTCCTGTCTGCGTCCGGGAGGTTTCTCTAGCAGAGGAGATTGGTATGATGTTTGGAACATTTTATTGTCTGGCTAGCTTTCCGTAAGTCGACCCAAATCAAGTATAATAAGTCATACTAACCGGTAACAGCACATTGATTTGTATCCCCATCGGCGGAGACATGCTGGAGAAAGTCCGTGCGCATATGGTGGTGGTCTGGTTGGGCGCGGTGGTTCTTTTTCTTCGCGGTTGCTCGATAGGCCTGCCTCGACTATAAGTGGGACTGGCGTAGTAAGATGTAAAGACTGACTGGGCCATGGTGGATGGGGTTAAGCTCAAGTTGGTTAGGGTTCGACGTGAAGGATACAAGGTGACAACCTACGTAATACCTAATGTGTGATCATACTACTAAGTATTCGAGACTGACCTTATTGAGACTGTGATAATTAACGCCTGTCGATTATTGATATGCATGCTTTTCCCTCGTGCCCTGCGCAGTACTTTGTCCCTGATAATATCACAACATAAAACCCCTCGGGACTCGAGGGGAGAGAACGCCGTTGTGGACTACACCAGAGAGGGATAAATGGTTCAAACACAAACTGTAAAAGATCAATGCCATTCCAAAAAGATATGTAGATAAAAGTCAAAACGCATTCTGCCACCAAGCTGAGCGGGGCATCCAGGGGGGTAATAGGAAAGTACCTTGAAGGGTAAAATAAACAAGGAAAAAAAGACGGATAACCCAGCTACAGCTCATCACTGCCCTAAATACCAGCCTTCCCCCTCGAGCCTCATCCATGAAAAGCAGTATCCATCAGAGCCATGAGTAGGTATCGGCTGCATGCTCGCAGATGCTCTGCCTCCAGTTGCAGCTCATTTCTTCTCGACAACCAGGAGATACCTGATCTGGATCTGGGCAACGTCAAAAACGACATACTCGCTCTTGGAAGTATACTGGTGACTGTACACGGAGTAGTCTGGATACTTCAACCCTGCCAGACTATAATGTATGTCACTGGCATCCCTCCAGAAACTGTACTCACAGCCGTGCTTCATGATGGTGGACATCGCGCCCTTCTTTCTACGACGATCGACGTAAGCAACAGAGAGTGAGTTTATCGGGTCCCCTAGTTCGACGTCACAGAGCAGTAGTAGCCCTTGTGTTGAGGATACCCCGGACCTCGCCGAGTGATAGCGGGAGGATACACTAGCAGCATCCGAGAGATACACACCTCTTCCCCAGGTTTCCCCCTGAATAGTTACGCCTGCTGGCCGAACTTGTAGACCCTCCCTAAGAATGCCAGCAAAATTTGTAGTGCTTGACCCGTGCCATAACAGTTGACGGTTGCTCTTGGGAAGTTTTGCATATTGGGAAGATCTGAAGCGAGCTTCCTCACCAACGCGACGAATCCGAAACGCATCGATGATCTGTGAGTGTGAGCCTTTCATCGTCTCCCTACGAACTATGCCATACCTTGTAATGATCAGGGGAAACGGATGTGTTGAAGTAGCGTCGAAGACCAAGAAACTCGTTTGAATTGCGCTTCACTACTCCGATTTAGATACACAATTATCCTTAAAGGGAACTGGACTGGGTGCCTACCTGGTTTCATCTCCTGTAGACACAAGGCGTCAAACATTTGGTCCAAGGGATGCACAACGTCACCGCCTACAGAACTGATGATATCATTTGCAATCAGAGCATTGGCCAATTCGTCCAGGAGATTCATCTCCTTCTCAATGTGTCTCTCAGTGCACATGAGGGGCGGTTTGTTTTTCCCAAACACGTGAGGGATAATAGTGAAATATTGACTACTCAGCTTCCCAGTCGCCTCGACCGATGCGGTTGGATCGAGGGACGATGTCTTGATTAAATCCGACAGCTCCTTCAGAACCTCATAGCCTTCCACGAGTGTCTGCTTACTGAGTCGTCCCAACGGGAGTTTTCTCACATCATATTCGGTTGAGGCCTTGGCAGAAAGAAGTTGACTCTTGTTGAAAATCATAGCAACAACCTTCTGGACGGCTTCTGGACGTGAGCATGCCAGAGGCGTGGTGTGATATGTGATGTTGCTCGCATTTGCCGCGCTGAATGGATCGTCATCAGGGTTCCGAGAATAAGATTTTGACTCTGTGTATCTGAACCTGTCCTCGCGCGCCTTATCCCAGAACCTGGACCCCCATGAAATTCCGGTTTTGTCGAGAAATCTGAATTCGAAATCCTCTTTAGCATCCTCCAATCCACAGGGTGAGCATTGCAGCTGGCGAAGGCCTTCTCCGATTCTTCCCCAGCATCCCCAGCTCATGTACTGGTTGTTTGATTTATGGACCAGAAGCTGGAGATGGCAGTAGTGATTGGTTTTTCCTTGTGCTGCGCTTTTCACGAGCATCGCATCCCACACATGGCCAAACTGATCCACCATCACGGAGTATTCACCTGCGTTGAAAAGTGTTAATGAATATACCAACATGGATACTCTCAAAGATACGTACTTCTATACGGACATGCCGTGTGCGCGGGTATTATCACCTTCTCCCCCTTCGACGGAGCCCCCAGCCTTGTCCGCTTACTTGATGTATTCTCCGTGAGAGAAGTATCATCCACCAAAAGTCGTTTCATGCCGATCACCTGTCCTGCCGAAGTCCTCCCATCGGCATTGTTACCCGTAATCAAAGTAATGAGGTACGTAGCTTCCGGCAGAGGCTTGCCAGCCTCAACAGAGCTCAGCAGCCAGCCCAACGAGACAATTTCACAATACGCATTTTGCGCCTGAATAACTGAACAGCCAACGTTAACATCTACCTCACCATGGACGACATATAACATACCTTTAAAGCTGGAAAACTGCACTTCTCGCGGTGTAGTAATCAAATGCGTGCAGCTTTCCGTCACCCTCTCGCTAAAGGTAGCGCCGGCCTTCTCAACAATCACTTTCAATTGCCCTGTGTGTGTGTGTGTGACTGGTTTAGCACGCAAGTTTACCTAGGAAGTGATATTGTCATTTACCATGTGTACGATTCCTGAAATGCCCGCAGACACTGATGACCACATTCTTGAATAAATTCTCGGCATTCTCATCCATGTCGATAGGTATGGGGCTCTCTTTGCTCCGCGTGGGTGTGCTTGACGAGGCGGTCGGCGGTGCGGGCAATGGCTTAATCGTGGGGAGTGGTGCAAATGGATTTACCGGACGGACCAAAAGCGAAGGGCTCCTGGAGACGAAGAAGGATATAGCAGGCAATTAATACGCTGATAGAAACCGAAGAAGGGATATTGCCCGAATGAGGATGAAGAGGGGAACATGATGAAGAGGAAGAAGAAGATATGAGGGGCAAGTGGGTTGAGGAGGGAGACAAAGATGATTGTATTCCAAAGGCGGGGGGGGGGTAAGTGAGGCTTTTGGGAGTTTGGAGAGCCAAAGATCGTAGAAGCGGAAACTAGGTTTGGAGGGGAGTATGGGTGTTGAAAAGACGGGGGTTGTTGGCTGGGCTTTGTTTTTGGCTTTGAGGTGGGGAAGGTGAGTGAGAGGTGAGTGTTGGAGGAAAGTGAACTCAGTTAGCTGTTTCTTTGATGAATATGGCTCTTCTAGTCCAGTTGGATGAAGTAAGTGGTTAATCACTCAAAGCTGAAGGCAGAAAATGGTGGATATAAAGAAAGAAGAGATGCGATTTGGTGGTGGTTTCAACTAGGACCTTCTGCCAGGGGGTCAATGTCTACCCGGGTACACATTGACGACTAAAGGTATTTGAATCGCAGATTATTTCCCCCTCAGTTCGGAGAAAGAGTATCATTGTAAAAGTAATACTCGTTCTCGCGTTGCTTGGACTGAGACGGGTTAGAGCTGATATCGTGGAGGGGCGGAGCAGAGCGGAAGATCAAGCCCATGCTGAGAATCTCGCTTCATTATATGTAATATATACATCATATTTTCATCAACTAGTCATGTGGATTAAGTATACGCAACATTATCCATGATAAATCGGAAATAACAGCAACAGTCACCTAATACTTGAGAGATCATAGCTGACTCCAGTAGACGTAGACCAATGTTTGGATGAAGAAAGGGGCAAGTGGGCAGTAGTGAATCAACTGTGATCAAGTTGTCTAAAGAGCCAATGGTGTACTGCGGAGTAGGGTATGGTGGTGGCTACTACACTAAGCCTAATATTGGCCGTGTAGGAATTCATGTTCGGTCATTCCCAATGCCCAAGGGCTGGATGATTGGGCTATACCGAGGGAAGCATACAATTGGGAAAGGATAAATTAATAACATTCAAACTCGTCTACATCTAGGGACAAGGCTGGCGGCTTTATATATCAAAATAATTCTTTACTAAATTTAAATAATCTAGCTCCAAGATATTCTATAATTATGTTTTCTGATATAGATCAGGGCCTAATCACTATCAAGCAGTACTGGGAGGTGTATAAGTTAAGAGATACTAGGAGGTGCATAGGCTGAGGGGTGCTTGGAGGTAACAACTATGCTCATAAAAAGCGACATGATACGAGAAACATAGCCTCGACACTGGCAACAATCCCGAAATGGTTTAGCTTTAGGCGTCGAACAAGCTGTGAATATTATTACGGCCAATGATATGATTGGATATAATGTCACTCTCTTAACAGCCAATACTTAGAAGATGTGCGGACCAATAGTAGATGCTGCTGAGGGGTTTCAATCCGCACTAGCTTACTCTTGCACACCATATTCTTAATATAAGAATGCATCTGTCGTCGAGAATGCCCACGAAGCTCCATCATCTTCTTGAATGTCGCTATTACAACTATTACTCAGAGCCATAATTATCTTTCCCTCTTTGCTACCACAATGACAACCTTATCTCCCGAGGCTATAATTGGCTTAGTAGCTCTGTTCGTTGCATGTATGCCCGGGCTATGGTATATTGCCAATCTGACTCGACGCTGGCGGTATAGACGTCTTTCACCGAGCCTCCCCTTGACCGGTAATATCCTGACTTCTTTAGAGTCCTCAAGTGTCTGCTAATAGCCCTGCGTTCCCTTAGAGAATAGCCGAGCTGAGAGTCCCGAAACCAACCTACTTCCTATAGCCCCCGACATCGTCGTTGATCCTCCTTCCTCAGTGACACCCGTCACTAGCCATGCTCCGTCTATATCCCGTCGTACGGGGAACCCCCCCCCCCCCCCCCAGCCTTACCCGTTCGACCCGTTGCACACATTGCTACAAAGGAATTATAATGCCCCTCGAGGGATGTCATCAGTTCGAGTGGAGGCCGGGTTTGTTTATTACTCTGGGGTATGTCATGACATGCTCCGGGGTTGGACATCTGATTTAAGTTTAACAATCCTGCATGCTTCAGACATTCATACCGGACCATAGCAGTGGTAGTAGCTTGCCTTTGATGGCAGATAAGTCTCGCAGCCTTTCACGCGGAGAAGATCGCGATAAAGGTTGTTACGCCGCACTGGAAAGCCAGTCACCGGTCTGCAACATTGGATATATTTTCTGCTCATGATAGTTTAGAGTGCGTCTGGACTGGTGAAGTTCAATCGGTCATGTATGATTGTGTCCGAGTTCATGCTGGGCGAGCGGGAGTTTAAATATGGAATTGCGATGTGGCTTTCAGGAGTTGGGGTAGACAAATTCGGAAGAGGTTTCAAAAATGCGTTATTTGGGTGTTGTATGATGTATCTAGATATTTTCTGATGTAGGATCGGCATACGATCGCAGTGCCGGGGTCGGTAACCATCCCATCTCCATCTTGTTAATGATCAATTTGAACCGGCATATTTATGTATCATTAATTCAGTGAACAAAATCAATCGCAATACCAACAGGAAGGGCAGCAAACCGGCAGAATTGAAATTGTAGCCGAAGTCATTGCGGTGTGATCATAAAAGGAAAGATAAAGCAGAGCAAGGCAGTGCAAACAAGGAGCGAATACACTCAGCACTGTAGCCTACCTAAGGTAATAAAACCCCCGCTGCCTACAATACCGTATCGAGTTGGTTGGTTTATAACAGCTACACGGACGCCCGAAATATATACATGAGCTTGTCCTATGGCACAATATGAGAACAGGTCCGTTCATCTTGTAGTTATAGCTAAAGTAAAATATGATTCAGCCCAGACCAAAGGTTACAGGTCCGTTTGTTTGTGGTACTCTTGAAAATAAGACCAAAAAATAGTGTACGGAGTACATTGTGGAGCCGGCACGAACCGGTCAGTGGTCCGGTAGGTGGCAAAAATCATGGTAAACCAATGGTATGCGGGTTTGCGATCTAATCTAATCAATCAGTGAAATCCAGCCTAATCTGGCCGCAATAAAAAAAGTCAACATATAGCTCATGATGCGTGATTAGGGCATGAAGAAGACATGTTTAGCTCGCAATTAAAACTCAGCCAACTCTATACCTCAGGTTCCTTCTATGGTAAACAACATTTTGTCGCTCAAGGGTCTTCTTATCACGCTAAATCGCCCTATCACCGGCCGCGCGCGTTATTACCTTGATGGCCCTACAAGGAATAATTTTGCTTATAGCAGAAGTAGTGAGGTACGTCAGTGCTTGGGCTGTTGCCTACTGCCAGATTTTTCTTCAATTTCCATCTTTAACATGATATTGTCTACTCTACAGGTTTGATTTTTCCATTTAACACCTCGCTGCAGGGACACTCGCTAGTATAGCAAATGATGATTACATCCAAATCCCACGTCCACATATCCAGTAGAGAGCCAGTCATTCCCCTTCAGCTCACCACTCCAACGGATTCGTACGAGCAACAGTAAAGTCATACAAATCCACCTCCCCAGCAGGAACCACCATCCCCGTCCACATCCACTCAATACACTTCACAACCTCCTCCGGCAAAGCCCCCTTCCCAATCCCCTCCAGGATCTCCTCTGTATCATCCAACGCCATCGGCCCAACCAAAACAGCATCTTTAAATCTCCCGTTAAGCGCAGAATGATACACAGCCCAGCGATACGCAAGCTCTGCCCGTGGAATCCCAAACCTAACAGAGATTCGATCCCAATAGTCAAGGATCTTCAGATAAATCTCCTCGTTGAACGCATTGTTCTTGAAATTCGTCACGCAGAATTCCCAAATCCCATTCTTTCTCCCCACAATCTGGCTCTTTGGTTTCTCTAAAAACCCGCCAGCCGCTGGACTGTATGCGTGAAATGCGATATTGTTTTCCCGCAGGACTGGGAAGAGGGTTGTTTCGATACGGCAGTTGATAGGGCTATAGGCGCATTTGTAGACTGTTGGGAGGACGTAGTTCTTCTCGGTGCAGATGCGGATGATTTCGAGGACTTGGTCCGGGGGAAAGTTTGATAGGCCGAATCTGTTGAAGTAAAATGATAGATAGAGGCCGTGGATTATGGATAGGATTTCTTCGAGGGGGATTTTGTGGTCTGTGTTGTGGAGGTAGAATGTGTGGACCTATGTTATTAGTTAGTCCATGTCTAAGCTCAAACAACTTCAACTACACCACTGCTGCTGCTGTTGCTGTGCAGTGTACTATAGATGGGTATGTAGGTAGGTAGGTAGGTAGGTAGGTAAAACAAACACAGTCAATCCTCAACCTCCTCGTCCATTCCTCGGCCCTCCTCAGTAACGCGGCCTTATACGACCCTTCGCCGGTGGTAGAAGTGTCCCGACACGCAACATGCATCGTATCAACAAGGAATCTAGTCCCAATGTGTGCCATGCCCAGAAGTATTTCGGAACTGCTGTAGGGATGCGCCGTGTCGATCTGGGTGATTCGATGTTCCCGAAGAATGCGCAGGGTCTGGTTTATTTTGATGGGGATCATTGGTGGGTCAAAGACTTTAAGGCAGGTTGCGCTCCAGATGATTTTTGGGGGTGACATTATTCAAGTTCCTCAAGTTGTCGAAAGTTATTCTTGGTTTGGGTTGTTCTTGGTTTTGTGGATGGGAGATGAGTAAATGGATTGGAAGGGCTAGGATATGGAGGTGGTGGTAAAGGAAAGGGAGGAAAGGGAAGGGGGGCTTTTATCTTATAAGTAGACTCTACCTGGGGTGTGTGCAATGAAAGACGAAGTGAACATAGATCCTAACATGGAAAGCTAAAGTGAATATGTGTAACAATCTACATATACACAAGGTGGAGGCTATTCCACTAAAACCTGTACTGGGCCCAATGACACTTCACTAGATGCTAAGTTGTTTGTTATTCACTCAAAGTCACAAGATAGTCTTTATATTGGGCCAGTGTTAGCTGGTGAATACCACCGCTTTTGTTCATGAGTATCTATTGGCTGTATGATATCCATCTATCTATCTCAGTGAATATAATGTCTATACCTATTCCTTCTTCTGAAGAACCTCTTCAGAAGTTTCAACTAAGATATCAAAGGCGCGGCGAATATATTTCTCTTCAGCGCGCTCATTGGCGCTCACCACCCGAATGGCATAGATACCCGCCATCACAGTCGAGGTAATGAAAATCTCCCCACGGGAATTAACAAGCTCATATACTTCCTTCGTGACCGCATCAGCCTTCTCATCAGGCTTCACAACAGCCAAGCCGTTCGCCAACGCCCCATTACTCTGCCTTGGCTTAACAGCCTTCACTCGCAGCACCGTCAACCCAAAAGCCGGCTTCGTGACGATTTCAAACAAGTCAGACCGGCTCCGTACTAGATCCGCGAAAGTCTCTCCAAGCTTGATACCCTTGCGGACATATTCCTTCATCCCGTTGAGACCGTAGCTGCGCATGACGAACCAGATCTTGAGAGCGCGGAATCGGCGACCTAGTGGTATGGACCAGTTCCGGTAGTCGATTACCTGGCCGGATTCGGAGAAGTGGTTGCGGAGGTAGGCGGGGGTGATGTCGAGGAAGTCGGTGAGATCATGGCGGTTTCGGATGTAGAGGAGACTGCGTGGTTTAGTATACTTTGTTGGTTGGGGTAAGGGGTGGAAGGGAACTGATTTACCTAGCGTCGAAATTGACGAGGAGCCATTTGTGCATGTTCATGTTGAAGCTGTCCACGCCGTTTGCGAGATCCTTTGCGATGTATTGCCATTCATCGGCGATCAGAGCGGCACCAGCATACGCAGCGTCGATATGGACCCAGATTTTTTGCCAATGTGGTTTCTCCTGAAGAACAGCCAGGATTTCAGCGAAACGGTCCACAGCGCAGGAGTTGGTGGATCCGAAACACAACGTGATGAAATAAGGCGTGAGGTTATCCTTATCCAATTGTTCTAACATTTCTCGCAGCTCAGGTCCGGTCAGTTGCATATCGTTTGACAATTCTACCCCGATACTCCGATACCTAGTCCCAGCAAGGAGTGCTGCCTTGGCAATGCTGCTATGAGCCTGAGAGCTGCTCAGAGCCACGAGACGGGGTCGTAGGTCCATTATCCGGTCCTCGTATTCTGTCGTACTCTCCTTCAATCCCTCCGCTTTGGCTTGTTGGTGGACTCGTCGCTCACGGGCTGCAATCATGACTGTAGCGACTGCATCGCTAGCGCTCATTTGGATGACTCCTCCGCCACGGTTTTCGGAAGTACTCAGGAAGCAGGGTGGGAGAGCCAATGCCTTCGCCATCCAGTCCATCACTATTGTTTCCAGTTCCGTACAGGCCGGGGAACATAACCAGTTGAAGGCCGGGGCGTTGAAAGCAGCCGAATACATTTCTCCGAGGAGACTAGGGTAGGAAACCGTCGCGGGGAAGAAGGCCATGAAGTTTGGAGACTGCCACTGCGTCAGGCCAGGCTTGATCTTAGAGTCGACATCAGCCTGGATCTGCGACCATTCTTCCGGTTCTTGGGGAGGGTTTTCCGGGATGAGGGGACGGAGGTAGCCCGGTTCAATGGTGGGGAGCACGCGCTGGGTGGGGATTTTGTCAAAATGTCCGATTACTATAATTGAATGAATTAGGTCAACCGCAATAAGGCGGACCCGGTGTATGAGACTGACTATCGTCAATTGCAGCGTGCGCTGCTGTTCTGAATTGGTCGCGGTCCATGTCAAAATTCGTCTCGGAACAGTTCCGAGCGGGCGATGCGCGGTGCGGAGGCTGAGGGGTAGGTGGGCAAAGGTTCTTCGGGGGCTCTGGGTCAGCAGCGACAGTATATATAGACCTATTATATATTCTCAGTCCGAGGATAGAGAGGAGAAGAAGAGAGATGGTCAATTGGAGACCAAGGGAAGGAGATGTTGAAGAAGCAAGTGTCGGAAGAGGGCAAGAATTGCAATTTATCGATAAGGAATTTCGTGTGCGGTCATGTCGAAAGGCGCGGGCGCAACAATTCCGCTCCCTTTTCCGAGCTCTAAACAATGAATTCCGAGCCCTAAGCAATGACCGGGCCTACAACTTCGAATCAAATGATGACCTACATGGATTTATCAGCGTGTTCGACGTAGAGCCGCCAATTAACTGCAGAAGAAATGTGATAACTATTCAACAAGGACTGTGGACCA
Source organism: Aspergillus cavernicola (assembly GCA_027569065.1). NCBI lineage: Eukaryota > Fungi > Ascomycota > Eurotiomycetes > Eurotiales > Aspergillaceae > Aspergillus > Aspergillus cavernicola. The sequence goes on from JAPDEK010000122.1 coordinate 55,969, forward strand.
GCCTCCGTAGAGTCCGTACCCGCCACAAATATGCGCTGAACATTGTCATCAGCTGCTTAAACCTCGTTCCTGCTCTCCTATTCAGATATGTCACCCTCATTAAGCCCCAGGCACGGTAGTAAGCTCATTAAACAACCCAGTCCAATCCTCCGCGGCAAATTCCATATTCCCACCGTTGTCAATAAACTCAGACCAGATATCTTCTAGTTCCCTATTTTCCACACCATGCTGGGTCTCATCGAGATGACCTATTTCCCCAATTTGGACTAATTTCTCCGGCGCAGGAACTATAGCCGGGATTGCCATTTGATGACCGGAACTTGAAGCAGGGACATCCGGTACAGCTGTGGTTCCACCCCGCTTCCCGGTTTTATACCGCCGCTGCAAGACACTCATCATGGCATCGATACCCTCTTTAAGAAGGGAAGAAGATTGCTGCGCTATACTCAGCATCCGACAAGCATCAAGGACTTCTTCTTTGCGTTTCTCTCCGAGGACATCATCCCAGTTATAGCATACGTCGAGTAACAGCATGACAGCAGCCATGAAGACATGGTGCATTATCGCCCAGACAGCAGAACTAGAGGGCGTGAAGCGGGGTTCTTCTTCATCCATGATTCGCTTGGATTCCAGCACTTTCCGCGCGGAATTTATGCCGACCATGTACGAGTAGGAGTATGTAGGGTCTCGGGCGCCGCGGATGAAGAATGGACGATGGAGACGACAGAGGCGGGAGTACCAGGCTTGTTGGAGGAGACAGCGTTGCCAGGCGAGTGTTGGGCGGTCGGTGTAGAGGGCGGCATATTTTGTGCGGGAGGATGGGTCAAGACGCAGAAAGTCGGGGGCTTGGGCCTGGACGTCGTGGATTTTACGGTCGAGGGCGAGGATTTGGGTGTAGTCGGGTTCTTTTCCGGACAGTTGGTCGGGGCCTATGGTGTCAATTATTTGTCTGCATACTTCGGAGAGTTTGAGGCGTTCGAGGAAGAAGGACATGTGGGTGGGCGTTGTTGAGGGTTGTGCAGGGGTGATTCCTATGGCTGCGTCGTCAATGTTGGAGGGTTTTTTGGTCTGCATGAACGATGGGTTGATGAGGTAGGTCCATTCTTGGGGGCCGCTTAGGAAGGAGAGACACCTAGACATTGTAAGTAAGGAAGGATTGAATAAGTATTGAATATGTGGTGGGAGAGAGGTACCAATCAAAGGATGCTATGTCCCACCACAGACGACGTTTTGTCTCCAGCTCCACGGGATTGGGTTGCTGGGCGTCTGTCTGCAACCGCGGCGTGTCCACGCGGTGAAGCATGAGATTCTTCGCCTGGTCGATGATGGATCCAATCATGAATAATCCCCTCACAGACGCGCAGGAGTGGATGTTGGACATATTATGGAAGATGATAACCACAGCCTGTAGCCCCTCGATGGTTGGATAGCGGGTGTAGTTGGCTTGCGTCAGGGCTGCGCCGGTGAGGAATGAGAACTGTTCACTGCAGCGTGGGGCATGCGCTGACTCGATAGAGGATTGGAGGATGAGAGAGGACCCGGTGATTGCAAAGAGCAGAGCGAGGTAATTGGGATTAACAGGTGATCCTCGCTCGACACTCCGATAAACCTCGTTGATTTGGCCCTCGACCACATGCGGGATGATGATATGGTAGAGATAGCCGATATAGCGACAGTAGTAGTTGAAAAGGGCCAGTGTGTCGGACTCCCTGGGAAGCGACGGGATCAAATCCACCGTGGCCGGGTTCTCGTTCAGAGTCCAAGATCCATGCTGGATGGAGAGGATGATTCGTGCAGGACCCGCGCTCTGACTCTGTCCCAATGGCTTCTCGTCCAGTTCTGCTCTGAGATTTGGTGAGAGAGCTGCAGGGACTCGGTCCCCCATGTGGATGTGCTCCAGCCAGTCTGCGGTCACCAGCGACTCTCGGCTGTTCTGAGAGCCTAGATCTGGCAGTGTCGGTCGGGGGGCCTCTACTCGCTGGGGGGCGTGTGTGTTTGATCTGCCCGGAGTTGGTGCCTTGTTGTGACGATGTGCGTCAACGCGTGTTGCGGTGAAGGAGCAGGTCAGCCGGCGCGACAGGCAGCTATTGCAAGGCCGCTGTCGGTCGCATTTGAGCTTTTTCTTCCGGCATGAATCACAAGAGACCGGATCCTGTCGAGGATGTCTTTTCGGAGCGTCCGGTGGCTCCGGACCAGCTTTGCGCTTCATGGTCGCTCCTCCGTGCGTAAATGTCTTGCTTCGCATGGGCGATGCGCCTTCTTTGACCGAGTCTGACATCGCAGGGTCAAAGATGGATCGAAAAGAAAATACCAGTCAATATATTTGAAAAGTTACACCAGGTGGTTCTGTCATTGATGGAATGGTGCCGAGGGAGAGATTTATGAGGTGGATGATCTCGCCCGGACCCTCCGCGGAGTGTCCGGGATAGCCTCAAGCTCCGAGCAAAACAGTCATGTTTTGAGATATAAAATATCCTTTTCGACAGAAACTGGGTATAAGCATTCCAACCCATCTGAATATTTTCTTACCGACTTGACTATAGTCAAAGATATTCAACAAGATGTCCAGCTCAAGTGAAACCCCTGCTGTGAAACCCCCCAGCGAATATACGTGAGTGCACTGGTTCCTACCAACTATGAACCGTCTCGTATACTTACACATCTCAGCCCGCGAGCATGGACGGTCATTTTCGGCGCATCCATGGCAGTCTTCTGCTCTGTGGGGTTTATCAACTCCTACGGCGTCTTCCAAGAATACTACCTCCAGCACCAACTTGCCCATGAATCCGACTCGACAGTTGCATGGTTAGGCGGCGTCAGTATCTTCTTCATCTTCATTTCCTCCGTCGTATCGGGATCACTGCTGGATATGTTTGGGCCGAGAGTGAGTACCATACCTCCACCGAACAGGGACAGTTCAGCTGACCAAATAGATGATCTTGTGCATTGGTTCTGTCGGCACCGTCTTCTCGATCATGATGGCGTCGCTCTGCCACGAGTTCTACCAATTCCTTCTCGCCCAGGCTGTCTCTATGGGAATATGGATGTCGCTTCTCGTTACGCCGTGTGTAGCGCTTGTCGGACAGTATATCAAAATCAAGCGCGCTGCCGCACTTGGAATCGTCATCTCTGCGTCGTCGCTGGGAGGCGTCATTTGGCCAATCATCATCAACGAGCTTCTGAAGAACGATAGTATTGGGTTCGGATGGACCATGCGCATCGTCGGATTCATCATGATCCCCCTCCTCACCATCGCGTGTGTATGCTGCCGATCTCCCCCTTCTCCTGCCGGCCAGGTACCCGACAAAGAATCCTCTCCAACACAGGAGCCAAAACAACAACCACCCCGCAGACCGGACTTCTCGATCCTCAAGAGTCCGGCTCTCCGTCTAACCTGCCTTGGATTCTTCGTCATCTACTTCGGCATGTTCGCCCCGTTCTTCTTCACGACCTCATACGCCGCGCGGCAGGGATTCTCTGAAGATCTCTCCTTCTATACCGTCTCGATCATCAACGGCGCCTCTATGTTCGGGCGAATCTTGCCCGGTATCATAGCCGACAAGTACGGGAGATACAACTGCTGCATCATCTTCACTTTCCTCTCTGGCGTTATCGCGCTCTGCTGGACGAAAGCGACATCGGTTGCGGGCTTGGTGATTTGGTGTATCGCTTATGGGTTTACTTCTGGTGTATGCCACGTTCATTCATTCCACTTCTAGGCGGGAAACAGAACTAACATATTTATCAGGCCATCCTATCCCTGCAACAAGTCTGCGCTGTTCAGATCGCAACCCCACAAACCCTTGGTCTGGCCGTCGGGACCATCATGGCCTCCGCATCTTTCTCGTACGTCGTTGGACCCTACCCTATACCTTGAAGTAGAGTCAAGCGAGTGCTAACAGAAAACCAACAGGGCAATGGCGAGTGTCCCCATTAGCGGCGAACTTTCCGGAACATACGGCTATCTAGCTCTCTCGATCTATTCCGGTGTCAGTCTGATAGTGGGGAGCTTACTTCTTCTCGTTGCGCGGCTTGCGCAGAGTAAGAAGCTTCTTGCTGTTATTTAGACGCCACCTGGGTAGCAGTGGTAACGTCGAGCATCCGGTATCATTATTATTATGTTAGGGCTTGTCGGTGAATGGTGGGTGAGTCATAACCTCCATCGATATCCCGGGGCCAGTATGGATGGTTACCAAAAGGAGGATATCTCCACGGAATGCGAGAGAAGAAGATGAAAATTACCTGGGAATCTCGGATGCAACGTCCCCGGATATTCCATCCAATGATAGACTACCGTAAACAATAGATATAGATAATAATAATAACTCACACTCCCCTCAAGACCCCATTCCTCCCGCTTATCTCGCTGACTAAAACCAAACATACTCCAATTCCATACTACTTCGTAGATAAAGACCACGCCCTTTCGCTTGCTAATCTCCATATCAACAAACCAGACGTCGCATAGCGGGGATAATACCCACTCGCCAAGATCAACCGGCCCGTGTTTTCTGGGGATGCCTCCGATAACATACCTGGTACTCCAAGACTCCAACTCGATAAGACTCGCAAACTAGACACCACTACTGGACAGGGACAAGGCAGCAAGCGTAGTCTGCTGTCAGATTCATTGATAAGCAGCGGACTCGGAAGGCGGAACACCCCGCCCGTTGATTCTAAGCTACTTCCAAGTTCCTACAGGCTGCTACCCCATTCTAGGTCCCGGACTCCCGGCGACGCGTTACTGCGTTTAGAAGGTGATTGGAGAATCCAGGGATTTACTTGGATCCGAGATCGTCAACAATTACGGATTTGCACGGCCGAGAGAAACTCCGTCGATCAGATAGGATCTTTTTGATAAGCACTATTGTTCGATCGGCACGAGTGAGTGAAATAAAACTGGGGGAATAGAAACGGTTTTACGTAAATAATAAGTTACTGGTTGGATCGATATCTTACTCCGTCATGCTGATCGTCTTTGCTTATTCGGATTGTTCGGGGTTGGAGGAATTGCTTAAGTAGCCTTGCTCTTCCCGTGGGGATATATATACCTGGATCGAGTCAGACAGACAGACAGGATAATTAATACAGTCAGCTCTCATTCCTTTCCCCTCTGGGAAATCCACCTCGACAATGAGGCTATCAACCCCCCAAATATGCCTAGCCCTAGCTCTCTCCCCATCAGTCCTCGGCGCAAGTATCCATCACCAACGATCCGAGATCCTCCAGTTTCGCGTCCCTGAGATAACAGCCGACTCACTACACAACATCCACGTTGACATCCTCGACGACACCTTCGAAGGCGAACTCCATCTCGTCTACGGGGACTGCGAGATCACACGCCCAAGCTCTCACCACCACGAGCTCGGCCGGCTATTCATTAAACGCGACAACCTCCCAGAGAGGTTCGTCTGGATTACCCCCATCAATGCCCCCCATCTACATTGTCTGCATGCGTTTTCCGGCTCGGATATCGTTGGCCGGTCTGAACCTATCCCGGTAGCGAAGCCGCTCTTCAGGAGAGAGAGCATCGCGATTGCAGATTACGCGGATGCAATGGGTCCGTGGTTTGACGGGATCGCGTACATGCAGAACAAAGAGCCCGGGAAAGCGGTTGTAGCGAAAGCGAAGAATGCCTCTGTTGCGATTGTAGGCGGAGGCATGTCGGGGCTGATGACGAGTCTATTGCTTGACTCGGTGGGGATGCATAACTGGCATATCATTGAAGCGTCGCAGCGGGTTGGGGGTCGGATTCGGACGAAGTATTTGAATGGGACGACGCCGGAGGAGTATCAGTACCAGGAGATGGGGCCGATGCGGTTCCCTGTGAGCATTACGTATGCGGAGCAGAATGAGACGTTGGAGATCCAGGACCATAAGATGGTGTTTCAGCTGGCGGATACGTTGAATAAGATGAATGCAGCCGGGCATCCGGAGTTGGAGGTGGATTTTATTCCGTTTGTGCAGCAGAGTGATAATGTTCCTGCGCCGGCGGGGGGGAATCGGTTGGCTGATGGGCGGATTCCGACGGCTGGGGAGGTCTCTGCGCAGCCGGGGCTTGTGTATACGGCTGGTTCGCCGAATGAGACGAGGACTGATGAGGCGGAGGCTGCGTATGAGGCGTATACTTACCGTGATGATCGGGTATCCGCAAAGAGTGTGGCGGAGAACCTGTTCCGTGCGCATAAGGCTGCCGTTGAGGATGGACTGTTCCACTGGTCGGAGGCTGGATATTTGAAGTACGCGCTTGGATACAGCAATAATGTCACGGACTACGTCGCTGGCTCTGGAGAGTCGCCGATTTGGGGTGATATCTACGACAATGTGTACTTTGCTGCCACGCATTGGCGGACCATCGACAAGGGTCTGGAATCTCTCCCTCGCGCATTCTACCCACATATCGAAGAGAAGACAACCTTCGGCCGAAAGATCGAAGGACTCACCTACAACGAGACGACCGAAAAGATCGCCGTGAACTGGCGTGAGGACCCCTTCCAGATGACCCCCGAAAGCGAAGAATACGACTACGCCGTAGTGGCAACGCCATTCAGCAAAGTCCGTCTTTGGGATCTACCTCGATACTCCTCTCTCCTCAGCCGTGCTATCACCACCATGAACTACAGCCCGTCTTGCAAGCTCTCCTTGCTATATGAGACTCGGTTCTGGGAGCACCAGGAGAACCCGATCTTCGGTGGATGCGGAGGTGTCGATGTCCCTGGTGTCGGATCTGTCTGTTACCCTTCGTTCAATATTAACGGTACCGGACCGGGCGTTATCCTGGCCTCGTACACAAGTGGTACCCCTGCCCGATCCATCGCTGCACTTAGTCCAGAGGATTACGTCGGAATCGTACAGCGCGCCATGGTCGAATTCCACGGCCCGATCGCTGCTGAGCAGTTTACTGGTATGCCACCCCTCCCCTTTAAGTTTACTTACAGCTATACTAACCCAGACAGGTATCTACGACCGCCAATGCTGGGAAACAGACGAACACCAAGCAGGCGCCTGGGCGTCCCCCTTCGTTGGACAGCAAGAACTCTATCTCCCGGCCTACTACCAGACGGAATTCAAGACCATCTTCATTGGCGAGCATACGAGCTACACGCATGCGTGGATTTTCTCTGCATTGGATTCAGCGGTGCGCGGGACGACTCAGCTTTTGTTAGATTTGGGGTTAGTAGATGAGGCGAAGCAGATTGTGCATGAGTGGATGGGACGTTGGATTAAACTGTGATCACGCAATACTTGGCTGTTTTACATGAGAACTCCATAATGAGGGGAGAGAAGGGGGGTGTATATATATGAGTTACGCCATTGGATGAGGTATATTTTAGAAATAGATAGATGTACATACGTCTTGTTCTTTGCTGGAAGGCCTGAAACTCCCATCTCCGTATTCAGGCTCACCTGGTGCTGCTTTTTGCTCAGGGAGTGGCATCCCAAAAGAAAAAGAACAGAGACGCATCGTGCCGAAACCCACACCCGCACAGATAATTTATGATAAAAATTCTGACAGAGCAGAGAACTTGAGTGGATCAAGAGTTGTTATTGATGTTGTCAAGTTCATTCTTCAACCTCCAACCCAGCGCCATGAACACTCTGTTAAATAAGCCAATCTCTTCCTTGATATTCCGGAGGACACCTGCGTTGGAGATGCTCAAAGCCAGCTTCACAGCCGGGCTGGAATGGTCCTTGAATAGTTTCCAGAGATCATCGACTGCTTCACGATCCTCTTTGATCTTGAACTCTGAAGAGGGTTGGACGAGCTGAGGCGGCCGCGTTGAGGCAAGCCAGTAAAGTCGTTCCACTCGTTTCTTGTCGTCTGGGTCTCCCAAGCGGAGTTGTTTCTCCCAGTATGTTGGTGGGAAAAGTTCGGAGAGCCATAGCACTGTGCTCATGATGATATTTAACTTGAGTCTGAGGTCTATCTCCTGCCTATACGGAACCGGCTGCTGTGGCTGAAGGTCACAGCCAAATTCTTTGATGACACAGTAGATGATAATGACCACCGGCCGCACTTCTATGTTAGGGAACAGTTTCTTGGTTTCATTGACAGAGCTTGATTTAACGTGCTCCGTCAGGAATGCAATCAACTGTCCTCGAGTATTCAAGCCCTTCTTCATCTTTTTCAGATTCAGAAGTTCTAGAAGAACGTTGAGTGAACCCAGGTCTCTAACGCCCGGGTCATTATTTTCACACCACCACTGAGAGAGAAAGCTTCCAAGGTCGTAGATGGTTTCGAATCCCTCGTCCTGTCGCTTTATGCGAAGTTTACCCAGCTGTTCAAGTAATCCCTCACTGAGGATGACGGCCCGTCCAAATGCATCAAGGGTGCTGAGCTCAGCCGCCGATATGTCTGCGTTGACTCTTTTGTAGATATAGTCGTGTTGAATTTGTGCCCAGGAACTGCCCAAAACTGACATCACTTGGATTTCAACGGGCTCTTGTAGCGTCTCATCGTTGAGGCGAACGATAAAATGAGTTGCTCTGTATGTGGGCTTCGTCCCCTCATTGATAGTAGGCCGGCTTTCAGGGTCGGGATAGACTTTGGTGTCGTGTTGAGTCATGAGGAATCCACACTCCCTCTCTATGATATCCTTGACCAGTGGCTCTTCAGGAAGGTACAAGGCGATGCGCACCCCTGCGATATCGAAAACACGTTTGAAATCCTTATCCGACGTCCAGTCCATTTGCTGCTCCTTCTGCATCTTCTTGACCTTGGCTCTTAGGCTCTCTTTGGTCTTGACTCGCCGTGAAATAACATGCTGGATACCGGCGTTTTCCAGGGTTTTTTTGCAAATTGCCTCCACCTTCTTTGCATGCTCCTCGTAGTAATACCGGGTGCCTCTGGAGTACTCCCTATCAACCCAATCATCTATATCGACCATCCTGATGGTGTGACACGGGTGGTCGGTTTCAATGGATATGGTAGCGAGGTCGTACGCTCACAGCATATTATTACCGGCGTTGGCTTTTACATGTCGAATCATCCGCGAGTGTAACGGAAGCAGCATGGAAAATATATGCCCATAGGCACCAAGGCTGAAAGCGATATCAAAGCCGCACTCGAAAAGCGCCCGCCCAACAGCCTGGGGCGATGATACACCCTGGTCGACGCAGCTGCACACCAACGAACACTCGGTCTCAGAAGCCTGCCAGTTTCCCTGAACCCCGATTGGGTTGCAAGACATCAGGGTTCCCAGACGCAGCCTCGAGGAACAGTCAGGTGGTGCACAGCGTGGGGTTCATTGAACGTCGATCGACTTGCTCGCAAGGCTGTGAACCAACACATCGCTGGTCAATGCCAACACCACAAGGCTGGCATGTAGCGACAAGCGTCGTTCTTCTCACACCCCCTTTTCCGAGCTTTAGTCTACTTGTGGAGACTTCCCCAAGCGAAAAGGAAAGAAGAGCGTAAGAGTTAAAAAATCATGAGCTACCGCGAGTTTGTCCAAGGCCAGAAGCACAACAATCCTTGTCTGGCTGGACTGAGCAACTTTTTATGCGACCCTGACTCAGAGCGGCGATCGTGTCGGATTCTCAGGCTTGACTTCTCCGCAGACACGGAAGGAGCAGAATTTCAGCATGTCGAACTCGAACACCTCCAGGAAACCATTTATCCCACTGGTGAGGAAGGAAGACGCCGCATACTGATCATCGAGGACCTCCGCCGCGATGTAATCGAGATACTTGGATCGGCTTATCGAATCGATCCGATCTTTTTCGCTTCACATCTCCACGCCCCATTCCGGCAAATGGACAACCAAACGCCAAATCTCGCGTGTCTCCCATCTCGACAGCGAAAGCAGAACTTCGTTAACTTTCATTATCACCGCACGGTCGAGCTGAAGGGCGAAGTTGAGAACGAGGACAGGCTGACGCGTGATATGAACGTGGACCGCAAGATTGCCGTGCTGCTGCCAACAGAGAGGACCCGTATCGCACTTGTTCAGCATGCCTGCTCGGTGATACTATTCAAAGATGGTGAAGGTGGCCAGGGGTGGTTAAGTAAGTATTTAAAAGAGCAATGCAGCCTCTCCTTTGTTGTTTCTATGCTGCGTGCATGAGCCTGCACTGACTGGATGAGGCTTTCATAGGTATTATCCTCGTCGACAGCCCCGTTATGAGGGAATACCTCCCCGTGCTATATGCCAATGAGATGAAGTCAGGCCATCAAGTGACTAGACGAGCGAGCCGAGTCGATTCAGGATTATTTCTCAACGGCTACGAGGATTTCCTTCCACCTTCAAACGTGCCTCTCCATACAAAGGGTGCGTTCTGGAGCCCGCAACTTTCCCGCGACAGCTTACTAGACGGCTTACGCTACTATTGGGAGCGGGAGTTACCAGATCAATTTGATCCGCTCAGACCAACCCTCTTCGCACTATCAGTCTATCCCCTCAAAATCATAGCCGCCGAATGGAACAATTATATGGCCGCAATGAGTTATCATATAAAACGGCATGAGTATGCCGTGGAAGCTTTCAATCAAGCAGTGACAGAGCTCGACAAGCTAAACGTGGAACTCCGCAGCCTCCAAGCGTGGCGGCGACGCAGTCTTGCATCCCAACATAAGATTGCCTCCGTTAAAAACTTTGTAACATTGCATACACCACAGGCCGCAAATTCCAGTTATAACCCGGCCCTTGAGGAGGCAACAGGTCTGCAAGAAGACTATGCATACCTAGCCGGTACTCTGGACGATCTGTCTCGTCGACTAAGAAACATGCTCCCGTTTGTGACATCGCTAGTTCAGATATCAGACAGTCGTCGCTCTCTCGCTGAGTCTGCCAATGTCAACAGACTGACTTCGTTGGCGATCGTCTTTGCACCCTTGTCTTTTACAACAGGGCTATTTAGCATGGACACCACAAATGGTCCGGGAGGAACACACTTCTGGGTATTCTTCGCTGTAGCTATTCCCATCACAATTGTTGTGTTCCTTTTGGCAAGGCCGCCGGTCTGGGTTGTGCATTGGGTTTCTACACGTGGCAGGGCCTCTGAGAGAGCGTTTCAGTTGCAAGTATGACATCTCACCCCTTTCTCCGGATGGCAGATTTTCGATGAGATTTCTTCCGCGCTATCGCAATCTGATTACCATACAACTGCTGTCTTAGAGTGTTGCCTTGAAACATATCATATCCCCCTCAGATCGTATAAAGAACAGAAGCGTGTGGTTTACTATCCGCAGCGATCCACTCCAACCTTGGTCCACTAACTAGATAGTAGATCTCTCTCCCGCGTCGTTAAAATTAGGTGGCTTTCGGGGCGATCGCCGAAGGATCCATGGTGGATGTCTCGCTAGTGCCTTCGGAGGTCCGAGAAGGATCGGTATCTGGTGTCATACCAGAGACCGTGTTTCAGTTCGCAGGTAAGACTGCTCGAGCGACGTTTGGTCGAATTGAAATGACGGCGCACTGTTGGGCGCAGAGAATGACATTCTCCTGCAGAAAGCCCTGGTGTGTTGAGTCGGTGAAGTGGAAGGCTAAGTAAGGGCATGAAGTTGGGAACGTGGCAGGCCTCGTGGGCGGGGCGTGATCGTCGTGCGCCGCATGCATCGCAACGATTATTCTTCTCGGTCTTCGACTTTGTTTCGACAGCGCCTCTTGTATGGAAATATATAGAATTATTGTCAAATCCCTCGGGCGGGGTTGTACACTATGTTGTGTGATGCAAGAGCCTTGTATGTGTGTTGCTAATTTATACAAGGCGGGTGTGTCTATTCGTCTTCTGCATCGTGTTTCGTCGCTATGCCGCGTAGCTCGAAGGGAATGTGTGGTGGATAAAAGAGAACCTGTCTTTGATATTGATTCATAGGGATTAGTCCAGTTTAGCAAATATTGAACGCAGTGGCAAGTACCCTTTGTTTGGAAAGAAGAGATGACTATGAAGACGCAGAAACCCGCAACGGATTTCTGGCAGAATAACTCGGGCTCGGATTATAGAACCCGGAGTGCAAGGACTGAGCAATAGTATCAAGCGTAGGCTATTTTCCACGGTGGTTCGGTGTGTTCGAACACTCGTAACTGATTAAAATATTGGAGAAGAGTTTGATTGTGAGGAAGCTGGCATGGGAGCTCCTCGTCCAAGTCACTCAGGGGCATGACAAAGTAGATCAGGTAGTGCCAGCTCAGATCGAGTTGCAGGTTACTCAATTGAGCACAGTGACTGGGCCCCGGTGTAACGAGATGAGCGCTGTAGAGTCTGTGTCAAGTCCCTCCCCATCCGTTGATGGATGGCATCTTTCGGAAATAAGTTTCGCTCCATCTCGATCAAGGTATCCTCAATCTCAATGGTTACGGGGTGGGAGAGGAGGACCAACGAAAGGTGATTGGGTTACGAAGATCAGATATATTTAGGACTCAGTGCCTTCTGGCCTGTGAATGGCCCTGTTTATTTGTTCATTGATTGATTTCGGGCAAGTCAATCCCCATTCTTATCCTGTTTCGGGCTGTCCAAGTCTGCAACCCCCTCTTTGAGGCTGTACTCGGCTGCAATTGAGAAAACCTACCCACTCACAGCACCAAGAATCAGGTCAAACCGAGAAGCGATCACCAGGAAGCCCCTGAAAGTGTAACGCGTCCATACCTAGATTCGTATGTGTGGTCTTCATGCCATCCTATCCCATGATCTCGCCAAGAGTATGGTGACGACTAAGAGTCTCAAGCAGAAACCAGCACCTCGGCATTTGTGGTGACATTTTAGGCAAACATCTTTTCAGGGTCTCCTCGTCCCCCCCCCCCCCCGTTTTCCCTCCTCATCCATCCTTCTCATCCTTTGTTCCCCCAACCCATCACGCTCATTATCAGTTATCAGCAGATTTTGAATTTCTTTCCCTTTATTATCTTGTTACCACGAGTATCACAATCAAATATTGATTCTCAACGTCGTGGTTGCAAATCTTTCGTTCAACGCCAGAGTCGGTGGGCATACAGACACCAGCAACTCCGTCTAACCAACTTGTTCCTTAGTAGAGAAATCCAAGACGATTAGACTGCGTGCCTCTCCACAGTTGTGCCGTTGGTCCTTACGTCCTTCGTACACGGTCCTGTGTATTGACGACTCTTGAAGCGTACTAGTTGCGTTGACCTCCTGAATCAACAGCAGCTACGGCTGAAGATCGTTACTCTGCCTACGCAACACCCTACCTCCATCACTCGCTCAAGCTACCAGTTACTACTTGACTAGATAAAATTCAGTCCCTAAAGTTCAAGGTTAGTCGACATTGGCTTGCTTCCCGTCGTTTCCGTGATACTATGGTCCTGAAGAGGATAGATGAGGTGTGGGATTTTGCGGACTGACCCACGACACTAATATGGTCGGCCTTTACCTTAGTGATCATGGAGCGCTCAACCGCTCAACCGGACGCCAGGTTTAACACTGGCCAGCTCACCGTGCAGGATTTCTTTGACGGAACGATATCGGAAAGTGACCCGGTCCGTGGGAACATCGCAGCGTTTCTAGGAGAAGTTATGAGGCGTCTTCCCGGTGAGAATGGGCACTGGCTCGCCCTTCTCGAACCTGTCACGCACATTCTCCTTGAATGCCAAAGGCGCAATCCCAAGGTGTTCGAAGAGGCCAAAGTTCGGAACACCTTTGTCGAGGAGGGCGGAGTTGAGAGCTTGGGTATGTCTTATGCCCCCGCTAACCCGTGTCGTGAGATGCTAAAGCAGCAGACTCAGTGAGCACGGTTTTTGCGTCCGGTCGGCCCGGCGTACGTGTCGAGGTGGTCCTCGAAGAGGAGATTCCGACGAGTCGCGTTCGGCGCCGTGGAACCGCCAACAGTGGTAAGACCAAGCGTTCACAATCTCCCGTCGTCACTTTCTTACGCCAGCACAGTCTTCCAACCGAAGAGCCCCCCGAGGTCATGGACAGGGGGCTTCTTCAAGAGCCGGAAACACCAGGCATAACTCGACTTCAAAGCCCGACATTACCGTTCCATTTCGTTTCCATTCTCGACTTTCTTTAAATCGGTTGTTAGCTTCACATTCTTGGGCTGGATGTATGACACGGCAATGGTATGGGTGCTCACTCTGAACATCTGCATGTCATGCTCCAACATCAACCATTTTGCCGGGGGGAGGAGCCTCTAGAAGATCGTATCCTTTGCGTTACCAGACGAGGAAAGCCTCTGCCTGCATCGACATATCACCTTTCACGGCGCTATACACAAAAGCATATAGAAGGCGAAAGACTAATAGACGGGGAGCCGGAAGTGATGAAGAAGTGCAGTGCAGGAATGGGTGTATCTGGGAAATAGAGTCTCAGACCTCAAGGCTGCATGGAAAACCTAGTGCGAGGAAGTGATTAGCCTGAGATTCCTGGTTTGTTGTGTTCTTTGTTTACTTACTCATTTCATGATGATCTATGGTATATAATGAGAAATGCGATGCCATGTCATGTCAATATCGGTCTTCCTCATCGCTTGAGGAGAATTGAGAGCAAGAGTAGCAAAAAGGTGTGTGAAATCCACTTTTGCAGGACATAGCGCAAATTATATATAGCAAAAAGGGCACGGGGTGAGGCAACGTTTATGGATTACATCTCGCGAAAAAGGGGAGGCGTGGGAAACGCTGCCTGTTCGCCCCCTGCTGTATTACCAACCAATGGAAGCGAGAAAAATGGGCTCCGGTGGGAAACATGGGTATCCTTGATTGGTCAAATCATGGAAACGCTGTTCCCAACTTGCCTTCGAGGCTACCTAAGAAAAAGCAAAACATGCTGGGATATCTCACAAAGGATGGGGCCCACCGCTTGAGAGACATCACCGATCTTTGATGACGATAGGCTGATGTTTTCGACCGAACACTGTGGTGTGCTTTGGGCTCGCCACGAAAGCGTCCAGGACGGGGAATCCCGCTTCCTAACGGGGTACGGAGGGAGGAGGATCTAGCCCCCTGTAGCAAGATATGTGAACTTGTCTGTCAAGTGGTGCGAGGCTGACACGGGTGCAGGATCACACTCAGAAAAGAAAAAGAAACAGCAAAAGAAAAAAAAATAGATATTCCCTTCCACAAACCTTAATATTCGGGCTAAGAAAGCAGCTTCTATTTGCATAAAGGACTAGCGTCGTCTCTCCCCGTTGTAGTTAGCGGTGTACTACCCATGCTTCATGGGCAAAGTTCATGGAAGAACTTGGGAGTCTGCCTTGCGTCCGTACTCGGGCTACTGTATGGAGTATGTAGTGTCAGACACGGACAGGGCAAGGATTAGAGCTTCAGCCGCCCAATTTCGGCGAAGTCCGCTAACTCGAAGACTGAAACTGATTGACACTCCGAGGATCTTCGGGCATGTGCAGAGGGAACAACCTTGATACGTGATCGGTCAGAAGGCCTAGAGGCTGAGGGCGTCTCGCCCAGGCGCACAGGGCCAACCTCGAGTCGAGCCTGTCGAATCGTTCGAACATTGTCGTGTTTGAATCAATGATAGGTTGCCTGCATCTTGGTGATGCGTCTTCCATCGGTACTTCACAGGAGGTAGACATGAGCTGGCTGGGTTTATCTGCATCTTATCGGTGTGATCGGGCTACGTAGTGAAGTTTGATTTGCTTTCTTAATTTGCTTTTGCATCTATATTGCGGCCTCTCGCTTGCCTTTCTTGGGCTCGGGTGATGTGGGAACGTTAGGTTGGTAGCTTGGCAAACTGGGGAGCTTGTAAAAGGACATGGCTTAATAATTGCTTTGTATCTATGTACGCTGGGCTCTGCACGCCTGATTTCCGATGCTCACAAGTAATGTTCTCTTTCTGACCACCTCGGGCAGATTTTGAAGATAATGTGTCAATTGCATTATGCATTGCCACATAAGTGCTGGATTACAGTAGTCCGAGGGGATATCCTAGGGAGGTGGGTGGGTAACTCTTAATACGGGGGTTCTTCGGGAATGATGTTTCATTTCTGACACCCTCGGAATATTCAGGATTTCTGTGCATAGCCTGGCGTTATATTTCGGATATAGGCCAGGTAGGTAAGAAAGGGAGGGTGAGAAGGCTGGGGTGAGATGTTGAGGGGCAGGTCAAAACAGACAAGCTTGCAAGTCCGATTATTCCAATGTTCCCGACGAATTCCTTGATATTGTAAGGTTTTACTGGTGTCGTCGTTCGCTGTGGGCCGAAATTTGGGAAAAGGAATGATCTATCCGTGGAAGTAGTTAGGGCTTTGTTGGAGAGCCGACACTGGTGATCAAGTTCACTTCACTCCAAGGCCGCCCATCTGTAGCCCTGCCAAATGGATCTTTGTAGCTAATGGAAAATTTATGGTAGAAGGAGGATACCTGGATAAGCAGGAGCTACCCCTATATCGATCCCACAGGGAAAGTACGACCGGTACAACGCCAATTGCTGTTTCTCTGGAAGAGGATAAGGGAAGCGCTCGCCAAATAAGGAATGTGCGATGGGGGGGATATCAAGATAGCAGGTGCAATCACTATAACGACCCCACAGCATATTATGACTGGTACGACGCCCGTAGCTCGTCCCTTGGAAGGTGAGAAAGGAAGGTACGTTTGCCAGATCAGAAAGGTGCGATGAGGGCGCCGATATCGAAACAGGCAGGGACGACCCTTGATCTTAAAACCCCACAGGGAAGGAACAACCGACGCAACGCCGGTGGGTCTTTCCTTGGGCATTAGAACTTGGAAGGTGTGGTTACCGCGTGGAGAAGGTGCGATGGGGGGCATTTGAAGATAGGCAGCTGCGATCCCTATATTAATCTCGTAGGGAAGGGACGGCCGGTGCCATGGGAGTAGCTCCTTCCGTGAATGGTCGCCAACTCATTAGGTACTATAGGCAGGTGCGATGGATAGTATGTTCCCATCGCTCCTGCCTCGCAAGATCTAGGTGGCGGCATTATCTTAAGTACGAAGGAGCGATTGGATTGTCCATGGTATAACAGGCAAGAGCGAGTGTCGTTCAGGGACCATCACGCTTTCCTTGTTGAGTCTAGTGTGCATCTATGTGCTTGAGACCCCAGGAGAGGATATCATCGCTCGACTACCGCCATCAATACTGGCTGTTCGGGAACTTCCAGTGATTAATGGCGATATTGCTCCATCTGCCCCTTTGCATGTATAAATAGGTAGTACAATCTCTAACACTGTAATGAGCAAGAATTAGTGCCATGATTTAATTATCAGGGATGCCCAGAATAATATAAGTTAGTCATGTAACTATGCTAGTAGCTAATAGTTCTATAGACAAAGCATTATTACCTCAAGAATAGAAAGAAAATGCATATATATATATACTACCTTAATAAAAAAAGTGTGATAAGTAGATTTACCGCGAGGCATTATGGACTCAGCTCTGAGGCTCCTCCAGCAGGAATAGTAACACAAGCTTTTCGGGGCCAGAGTCAACAGCAGCTGGATTCCTATTATTTCATGGATAAGGTCTTGCTTGATGAACTGGGGAAGGTTTTTAATGTTTTCATGTTGCTTTGATTGACAGACATTATACTATCGTTACGTAAGTCTAGTTCCACGTAGTAGACAATTTAGATTAGCAACTAGGTTTTAGGGGATTCAGTCTCAAGAAGCCCTCGAAAGCAGCTGAGCTACCTTGTTAGACTACCTTCCTGTTCAATCCAATCCTCACATGGGCTGGTCGCTAAGCCGAGATTCGATGATCGATATTTTGAGATAGTGCGAGGCTCATCGGACACGTTAGTTGGACGCTACCACGGCAGTCAACAGAGCTATGTAGCTTTCACTTGATAGCATATATTGATATCTTCGCAAGTGACGCAGAAACCCTGCTAATGAAGACTGGGGACAGCAGGAACTCTATCTCCCGGCCTACTACTACACAGAATTTAAGACAATCTTCATTGGCGAGCATACGAGCTACACGCACGCGTGGATTTTCTCTGTATTGGATTTAGCGGTGCGCGGGACGACTCAGCTTTTGTTGGATTTGGGGTTGGTGGATAAGGCAAAGCAGATTGTGAAGGACTTGGTTGAGGAGTGGAAAATCACGTCATCGCAAATTGCAATACCAATAGGCTATTGATCGGATAGCAAGACAACGAACCATCTATATAATTCCCATATTTTCTGCAACCCATCCTATCCCTTACCCACTCACTCTCTACAATCAATTACCAAACAACAAGATGGCCATGCAAGCAATCCGCCTCCATCCTGCCCCCCAAGGATCCCCTGCCTACACCCCCTCAAACCCCGCCCCAACCTCGGCTCTACACCTCGACACAATCCCAATCCCCAAACCTTCCGCACCAGGCGAAATCCTAATCAGAATCAAAGCCTCAACTGTGATCCGGGATATGCTCACCTGGCCCGAAACATACCAGCACGAGTACACGATCCCAGGAAACGACCTGTCGGGAACCGTGGTGGAGGTCTTTTCGCCATCTTCAAAATCCAAGTTCAAACCAGGAGACGAAGTCTTCGGAATGGCAAATGCCGACCGCGGCGCGACGTGGGCAGAGTATGCCATTCTCACTGAAAATGAAATTGCGCTTAAGCCGCTGCATCTGAAGTGGGATGAAGCTGCTGCTGTGCCGTTGAGTGGGATGACTGCGTTTGAGGCTTTGTTTGTGCATGCGGGGATGTCTATTCCAGATGATGATGAGGATATTCAAGAAAATCATGCAGACCGCAAGCCACAAGAGGACAGGAAGAAAGTCCTGATTACCGGCGCTGCTGGTGGAGTCGGGATGTACCTTGTGCAGCTGGCTAGGATTGCCGGGGTACATGTTACGGCTGCGACGAGTTCGACTGCACGAAATAAGGAATTCCTTTCTGCGCTGGGAGCTGACGCGCTCATCGAGTATCCAGCGTTGAAGACACAGAGAGATGTCTATGATATCATCATCGACACAGTCGGGGGCCAGCCGCTGATTGATTCCTGGGGATGTGTCAAGGAAGATGGTGTGCTCATCTCTGTTGATTCAAGTAGTTTCAATTTTGTCAACGAGCATACGAACCAGGGTATACAGCGGACAGGGATAAAAGCATTGTTTTTCATTGTTGAAGGTGGTTCTCGTGCTCTAAATGCTCTATCCCGGTTCGCGGATCTGGGTGTTCTTCGGGTGTTTGTACTGACTTGTTATCCGCTGGAGAAAGCGAGAGAGGCGTATGAGTATGGGAATGGGAGGGGGAGTGGGAGGGGGAAGGTTGTGCTTTTGATCTAGTACTGATATTCAGCTATTACATGGTCAGCAATGAAATAAACACCCTCGGTGACCGAAAACCGAGCAACATCTCGGTAATACCAGGCAGACTTACAAATTAAAACACCGACCATGTGGTGCTATGGCCACGTCCGGAACATCGGGGTGGGCTGATTCACCCCGCAAACCCGATCAGCCCATATCAATACCAACAAGTATATCACCACAACTCCCCAACTTATCTCAACAAATCCATGTTCCCCTATCAAAGGCTGTTTCGTAAATCCCTACACCAAATCCTGAAAATGTCAACCTGCACCCTCCACCCACCCCCTATCCAACCGACACCCCAATCCCACGTCCTAGTAATCGGCTCCGGGCTCGCCGGCCTCTCCGCCGCAACCAATCTAACAAGCCAAAACATCCCCGTCATTCTCCTCGACCGCGCCCCAAAGCCCGGCGGGAATAGCATCAAAGCCTCCTCGGGAATAAACGGATCCCCGACGCGGTTTCAGCCCGGCCCTGATGGGGAGTTCTATAACGACACGGTGAAGTCGGCGGGGGTGGTTTTTAGTGGCTCCACGTTGAAAGAGAGGGAGTTGAGGGAGTCGTTGATTGCGACGGTGACGCGGGGCTCGAAGGATGCGGTGGATTGGTTGGTTGATGAGGTGGGGGTTGATTTGAGTCAGGTTGCGCAGTTGGGGGGCCATAGTTTTCCGCGAACGCATCGAGGGGGAAAGAGTGGGAAGCCGCCGGGGGCGTCGATTGTGGGGGCTTTGTTGGAGGGGTTAGATGGGAGTTCGTTGTTTGAGTTACGGACGAATTGTTGTGTGACGAGGGTTCTGAAGGAGGCGGAGGAGATTGTTGGGGTTGAGTATGTGGCTGGTGATGAGAAGCATATCCTTCGGGGTCCGGTTGTATTCGCGAGTGGAGGATTCGCGGGCGATGTGCGTGGCATGGTGTCCGAATATCGACCGGATTTGGCGGGTTTGCCGTCGACGAATGAAGCCAGGGGGGGATCTCAGTCTTTGCTTGAGGGAGTTGGGGCGAAGTTGGTTGATATGGATCAGATCCAGGTTCATCCGACGGGGTTTCTGGATGGGAAGGATGAGTCTGCAACGGTGAAGTTCCTTGCTGCGGAGGCGCTGAGGGGGGAAGGGGGGATATTGCTGCTGGGGGATGGGAAGAGGTTTGTGAATGAGATGGAGACTCGAGAGCATGTTACGGATGTTATTACGGGGTCTGCTACGACGGTGGAGGGTGAGCTGCGGCAGTGGGATGTTACTCTCCTGTTGGATGAGGGTGCTGCCGCGGCGTTGGATTCCCATATGCAGTTTTATCTGTGGAAGGGGTTGATGAGGAAGACGACTATGGGTGATTTGGGTCAGGCAGTTACAGACACTGTTCAAGGATATGCCGACGTGGTTTCCGGGAGGAAGAAGGATGAATTCGGCCGGGCAGCCTTTGGAAATTGGATGCTAAGCGAGGTGCAGCCTGAATCTGTGGCGTATGTTGGGAAGGTAACGCCAGTTCTGCATTTCACTATGGGGGGAGTCATATTCAACAGTCATAGCCAGGTCCTTGATGGCCAAGGCGAGCCAATACCGGGTCTATGGGCCGCAGGGGAGGTAACAGGAGGTCTACATGGTCAAAACAGACTCGCAGGATCTTCCTTGCTGGAGTGTGCAGTCTTTGGCAGGATTGCAGGGAATGAGGCGGCTGCTTTTTACCAGCAGCATTATTTGTTTGGGTCTAATGCGTGATTCACTGCATACTTGTATCCTCTCAAATACACCGCGGAAGCACGCACGCTGAATCTACAAATGACAAAGATCCAGAGTCCGAGTAACCAACTGGCGCCGCATGGATAAAAGTGGTTGCACGATAGTTTACGTATCCCACTGAACTTGGAGTACTCGAGCCAACATGCTCTTTGACCAATATCATCTTTGACCAGACTTTGTCCAGGGCTTCGTCCATTGTTACGAGTGTGTGACAGAATATGGCTTTGACCCAGACAAAGATTCCCAGTCTTCTCTACGGCCCCTTGAAAAGACCGGTTGATGGATGTAGCGTGGTGCCGAGGCGAGCCCTAGTACGTTACGTAGGGGTCGTAGGGATTAAATCCTACTGGCGAGTAAACAGCTTTTACATAGTCGACAGGGACGGCAGAGACTTTTTTCTAAACCACGCCATGGTAAGTGACGCATAGCCCCGAACTTCCAATCCCTATACAGACTTCGTCATAAAGTTTCCTTATGCCTCGGCATCCGCAATCACAGCTAAAGCTGCCCACGAGAACAGATTGCAATTGCCGTACCTCACACGGCAGGGCCTTTTATTGTTTAGTGTGGATTTTGCACGCGCCAGGCCTCGCAGATTGAATTCTTGGCCTGAGGGGGATTTTATTGACTATCTGATTGACTTTATTCGTGATGAAGAGACTTGGCACATTCATGGACTCTCCCAGTGGCAGCGAGAGGTGTTTGAATGCAACCTCAAAACCATTGCTTCATTTTCTAGCTATAATGAGGTTTGGTGGATGTGGTTATTTGTGGATATCTCCAGCTACAACACTGATTAGAGTAATATGGATGGGTTTCAGTGGTCGACTTATCATGCACGGGTGTCTGATGAGATGTTTTCTATAGTGACTGTTCTGTCTTGTTACAAGATTTACTGTTTTTCCCCTTTCAACAAGGGCGGGCTATTAGAATTTTTTCTTCTTCTTTGTTTATACCTAATTTATAGCTTTTATCTCTGGGCCTATCTTGTAGATAACTGACCAGAGACATTTGCTTTCCCGGGCAGCTGTTGCCGATTTGCCCTAAATTCAAAGTACACCTGCGGTACCACAGACTGTAGACCTTGTCTAGACCGCAGAAAGGTTATTTCCAGTAGCCATCCGAGTATCTAAGCAGACATTTAAGCACATTAAGCCCGCATATTAAGCAGGTACTTCAGCAATGGTAAGGCAACAAGGCAGACAGTACACAACTCCACAGCCTCCACCAATTGAAAGTCAGGCTTGGCACAGAGCATAGATCACGTGCGCATGATTACTTCGCCGCTGTTGGAGCAAAAACCCACTCATGTCAATGTCATAGTATCGGAGATTCGAAGTTAGTATTACTAGCTGGCGACACTCAGAAGAGACTACTAATGGAGCTTGGCTTATCTGAACTGTCTGTGCTGAGATAGGCTCCCTGCCCCACAATCTCCCCTTCCACAATGAACTCAAGCGAAATCAACGGACGCCCTCCTTCATAGGACGTGGACCCCTTGATCAAAAAAAGAAGGACTTCTACTTCCCTGCAAAAAAACAGCATGTCGACGATAAACCTACCTCGCAGATCTCTGACCCAACTTCCAACCGAGATCCTCCTCACAATCGTCGAACCCCTTGAGATCACAGACCTCAACTCCGTCCTCCAAACCTGTCGCTACCTATCCAAAATTCTGCACTCGCGCTTCTATCGCCTTGCCGTTACATTCACATTTCGCCAGAAATACAAGCTCCAGTCGCCGCTGATATGGGCAGCCGAACACGGGAGGCTATCCACCGTTCAGAAACTCTTAGACGCGGGGGCGGCCGTCACAACTGTTCTCGATGGATGTTCGGCATTCCACTACACGGTTCATAACGGGCATACGGAAATAGCACGGCTATTGCTCGATTCTGGGGCGAGTCCCGCCCAGGCGGGGAGGAATGGGGAGGTTCCGCTAGTTACGGCTGCTAGAGGCGGCCACGAGCATATTGTGCGCTTGCTTCTGGAGGTTGGATCAACAGAACGACCGCTGTATCAACGCGCGTTGTGTGAGGCTGTGTACGCCGGTCACGTTCCTGTAGTGCGATTAATGTTGCAGGGTGCTGTGGTGAAACCCGGACGGTCGCATCCCGATTCTGCGAGCGACGCGGGGTGGCTTAATTTAGCGAAAGACGAATCTTTGATTCATGAAGCGGCGAGAGCCGGGAATTGTAGTATGATTCGGTTATTGCTCGACTATGGAGTGCGGATTCCCCCTGTGCACCGCAGGGCTAATCATCCGTTGGTAGTCGCTGCGCAGAATGGCCACAAAGAAGCAGTGCAGCTACTCATTGCTGCTGGGGCGGATTCGAAGAACAAGAATAGACAGGATGAAATGGTGCTGCAGAAATCAGCTGACCGTGGACGCAATGATGTGGTTCAATTCCTACTTGACTCCAGTGCTGACACCCATGCCACTGGCAAGAAATTACCGGCGATGATATCTGCGGCGCAGGCAGGACATGGCGAGAGCGTACACTTTCTTCCCAGGTACAGTACTGATATCAATCAACCGACCAAGGACGGTCGGACCCCGTTGCAGATTGCGCTAGAAGAATTCAATCCGCCGGATGTCATTCACAGCCTTCTTGATATGGGAGCAGATACCAACATCAAAGGACGAGGTGGCTCGACGGCACTACATACTGTGATCCGGTTGAAACGGCGTGACTTGCTCAAATTTTTGCTTGCCGCTGATGCCTCGCTTTCAATTGCTGATGATAAGGGTAATACACCACTCTTATTAGCAGTCAGCGTGTTCAATGTCGACGCCGTCTCCCTATTTCTTCAATCTGGCGCGGGGACTTCGGAGCGAGATAATCTTGGACGGACGCCCCTGCATATTGCTGCAACTCATGAGTCTGGCGTAATCTTAGCCATGCTTCTGAATGCAGGCGCCGACGTATCTGCCACGGATGACGATGGGCGCA
Organism: Aspergillus cavernicola; assembly: GCA_027569065.1. Taxonomy (NCBI): domain Eukaryota; kingdom Fungi; phylum Ascomycota; class Eurotiomycetes; order Eurotiales; family Aspergillaceae; genus Aspergillus; species Aspergillus cavernicola. The sequence continues at coordinate 79,836 of JAPDEK010000122.1, forward strand.
TTCCGTTGCACTTTGCGACCTTGTCAGACAACCCTGCGATCTTCAAGGCCATTTTGGGTAGACATGAAAAATCGAACATTGACCATCTCGTACAATCGCAATCCGGTCGCACTGTGTTTGAAATGGCAGTCGAGGGTGGCCACTTGGCCCTGGTTGAACTGTTGATTCAGAGGGGATTCGCCGTTACAAGTCACAGCGAAGGATACTCGGCATTGCACGCTGCGGTTGCAAACAAGCATTTAGAAATTGCGGTGCTACTTCTAGATCACGGCGCCGACCCTCTTCTTCTAGACTGTTACGGACGTGCACCTCTCGACTGGGCAGCTGCCGATGGGGAGATGTTGAGTAGACTGCTGAGATGCTGCGACATCGCTTATATGCCAACCGCGCCAGGCACTCGACTCGCAACTCTGAAAAAGACCGTGATCCGGTGTGCAACGCAAATTCTAAACAAGCAGACTGCCAACATCTACAAGCTCGCCAAGTGCCTAGTCTACCTAGGTGACGGGGATGCAGCACGCGCGGTTTTCACTCAAGCTGCCAAGTCACGAGCCAATGAAGATGACCTCCGCTACCCAATGGCCTGCAATATATGCCGGAAGAGGCTGAAAGACAGCGGAAGGTCCAAGTTTATGGTGTTGATCTGCCGGCGATGTCACGACCTCGATCTATGCAACTGGGGGGATGACTCTCCGTTTCTGGGTTTTTCGAGCAGTGCGGGATTTGCTGTCGATCAAACACCTCCTGTTGCCGATGAGGGAAGCACTCATTCGTGGGAACAGCAGCTTCGCCAACTTATCGCGTCGTATTCACGAGTTCCCTGGTAGATGCGCTACAAAAATAATTCTTCCCCATTATCCAGAGTGTCTGCGATGGCCAACGCGCGCTTAATCCCGGTCAGCTGTCCGATGACTCGGCAATGCCTGGTAATCCAGTCTCGGTATACGCTCGACTCGGTGATGTGTCCTGAAGTCATGAGCGGCCAGAGGAGAAAGTAGGCTCCAGCTATCGAGGGTACGGTACTGAATGCATTCTCACTATAAGCAGGAAGTGCGTCTGTATTGTGTACGATTTTGGGCGAATGGCGGAAGTACTGAGCGACGCTGGCGCAGATATCAGAAATCATGCGGTCGGATGTTCGCTCGGATACCTCGTGCAAATTCATAAGCTCGGTCGACGAAGATTGGGGTGCCGCCATTGATTCCGCGAGCTGGTCTCGAATTTCCTCGTGCAGGAGGAGGCGACAGGTGCGAATATAGTTCCAAACGTATGCGACCCAAAGGTCAGGGTAAATATGGTAATATGGTGGAGGCGTTGCTCTCAATATTTCTTCGGATGCAAATTCCTCATAACGCCATTGTATGGGCATATCATCCAAAAGCGCGGATAGTTCATCGTCAAGTTGAAGAGCACGTTCTATAATGCTGCTGTGGCCAATCAGAACACCCTCACTGACGTCCGCACGAAAACCAGCCAGCTTAATCATGATCTCCTCCATTTTCCAAGGAGGATTTTCTCGATCTAGGAATTTCGCAGCATGTGCGCGCAGCCCCATCACTTCCGCCGGCACTCGTACGGGCCTCATTATGCAATAGGTGATCAAGCACCGGCACATATGTAGGAAAACCTGCAGTCCTTCGCGAGTGTCCATCAAACTCTGGCCTCGTAGGTTCATGATCATCATAACGCCTCTCATGTGACCATCGCTATAGACCATAGACGAGCGGCTTTGCGATGTAAGCGCTTCGAATGTGTTCAGGAGAAGGATAGAGATCATTGTGCAGTTCGTAGCCGCTTCCCTTTGGCACTCCAAGGCACGATTGACAAGCCGCAGGGCGTGTCCGTAGTAGCGCCTCGCCTGGTGGAGGATTTCTGTGTGTCGGAATTTATTTCCGTATGCAGTGAGCGCGGTTGCTTTCAAACTAGAGGATACCTCCTTGTGGGTTAGGATATCATTCGATACGAGCAAGTATTCGAAACAGCCTCGAAGGGCACCGTCTTCACGAAACGTGTGGGTCGACAAGAAGTAGTCAATCGCCAGATCGTTGACCGGTTGTGTTATCTCTTTTGTAAGGTTAAATGGCGGAACAATATTGCCTCGAACAGTGACCGCAGGGCTTAGGAAGTCCACTGTCCCTCTTCTTTTTAGCATCTTTTCCTTCAGACAGTCTTCCTTCCGATTCTTCTTGAAACAATTAGGATCCTCATACTGGAACATCCGCTCCACGGAGTCTCCATATTGAGGACAAACCCAGCCACCTTTTCGACACTGCGTGCAGCTAGGTAGTAATTGATCGCACTATGTTGGTTAGTCACATATGGTCTAGTTTCACAAATGGAAGAGGACGCCACCTTGATCTTTCGCTTCCTGCAAGTTTGACAACCTTTCGACAGCCTTCCGTGACGGACCATCTCCACTGCAACGCAACTCCAAGAGAAGACCGATACGGACTTTCCCGGGGCCAAAGAGACGGATAACCCGTAAGGAGGACTGAAGTATCTGCGAGGTGGTTGTGAAAATGAGAGAAGTTGCTTGATTGATGTCAATTGGAGAAGAAAAGGTGATGTACGCTAGTCCTATTCAGTAGGTATTGCGAGCTGGCCAATCAGAGACGTTTGTCAGTCCTTCGACACCAAGATCCTTAACAGATTCATAATCGATCAGCTCTGTTCTGGAATAATAGTGTCAAATGTTGATTGATAATCTCAGGACATTACAAATTCACTTAGGAGGTTGCGGTGCTGTCAAGGCTGATGTGACGGAGGTATATATATCAGGACTCCTCCCGGTTGATTCTCATCTTATTATTATTACCAAAACATATCTTCAGACATCTTCTTCAATATACCACCCGCCAAACCATCAAAATGCCCTCAAAGCAGATCCTCACCGTCTTTGGCGCAACCGGCATCCAAGGTGGCTCAGTCGCCCGAGCCATGTTGACCGATCCCACCACGGCTCAGCAGTTCCACGTCCGGGCTGTCACTCGAGACCCTTCGAAGCCAGGTGCTCAAGCTCTTGCTGAGCTAGGGGCCGAGCTTATCAAGGTACATGAACCCCCCTGTACGGCGATAGTTGATATTGTGGCTAATGGTTCCAAGGCCGACATGGAAGACAAAGACTCCCTCCGCGTAGCTTTGCAGAACGCATACGGCGTTTTTCTAGTCACCAACTTCATGGAGAGGTTGGATCACATTGCGGAGACGAGACAGGGGAAGAATGCTGCTGATATATGCAAGGTATGTCGCATATTCTAACCTCGTGGGTGGGTGGCTAAAGGATACAGGAAACCGGAGTCAAGCATCTCGTCTGGAGTAGTCTTCCGCATGTTAGCAAGAGTACGTTTGATTTTTCACATCCATGTCTCCTCTGGTCTATCAAATAGTTACTAATGAGTACCCAGTCAGCAACGGAAAATACACCGCGGCGCTGCATTTCGACAGCAAAGCTCGCGTCGACGAGCACATCCGCGCTCTTTCCATCCCCCATACCATTCTGCATGTCGGGACATACATCAAGTTCCTTATCGAGTCGCTGGAGCCTTTGTCGACAGACAATGGCTCGCCATACAGACTGTCCTTCCCCAAACCAGCAAATATAGAGACAGAGCTCCCTCTAATCGACGCAGCCGCAGACGTCGGTAAATTCGTCAAAGCCATTTTCCTCAACCCAGAGGCGTCCCTAGGTCGTCTGTTCAGTGCGTATTCTCGATACTACACCATAGGTGAGATCATTGAGATCATTAAGAAGAACGGCGTGGATGCCGTTTATGAGGCTACGGACAGCGAGGTTTTCAAGGCAGGGATGGGAGCAAAAGGGGTTCCAGAGTTTTTCCAGGACGATTTGGTCCAGGTGATTGAGTTTGGGGTTGAATATGGGTTTTTTGGTGGGGTTGGAAATGGAGATGCGCATAAGGTGTGTTCTTACTCTTGTTCTGGTGTGATGGTGACGAGGCTAACTGTGCATATTGTAGTTGGTGAAGGAGCCCTTGACGTCGTTGGAGGAAACGCTCAAGTCCAGCGCCCATTTTGCTGGGTTGGTGAAGGGATAGATTTCTATGATGAGTTATTATATATAGACCATGGAGGCCGTGGGGGCCGAGAAAGGGTGCGGGACTCGGGATCCGCGGACCAGTCCAGCAATGCCAAGACTCCATACGAAAACGCGTAACTTTCGTATTTCCTCGTCAAATGTCTTATATCGTGCTCCAGCCGTGTAGACTCCATGAGAAAACGCGTAATTTTCGTATTTCCTTGTCAAATGACTTATGTCGTGCTCCAACCGTCGTAGATTCTCGTTTCTGTTGTTTCTATAAATGTATTCGGCCTCCCGAGTCTGGGAGATTTATTCTGGATAGACTCAGAACTTGCTCTGTCGGTGCTTCACAGCAAGCGTCGCATGCGACAGGATGGGTTCCCAAGCGACCGACGAAAAGACAATCGAGATCGGGAACGAGAAAGACGACGAAGGGGCCAGCTTTGGAGCATACAAGGTGGGTGGGACTTTCGATCTTTTGACCTCTGCTACTAATAATCGAAGCGAATCTTCAGCTACGCCGGTAGGTTTGAGCAGACTCTTCAAGCAGTGGCTGTGGTTGCTGCATGCGCCTCAGGGGCAGGAATCGCACTGCAAAATCTCATCTTTGGCCAGTTTATCACTGTCATCACCGACTTTGTCAATGAACAGTCGACTCCTGGACAATTTCGCAGCGATGTAGCCGAGCTAGCGTATGCTTCCTCATCTACAATCAAGTATTGTATGCTGACTGTGAAGACTGTACTTTGTGTACCTGGGAATCGCGAGGCTCGTCCTCTCCTACACCTACAACACCCTCCTCACCTACGCTGCCTACCGGCTAATTCGCAATATCCGTCATAATTACCTCAAAGCCGCCCTGAGTCAGGAGGTTGCGTACTTCGACTTTGGCACCGGAGGCTCCATCGCTGCGCAGGCCACATCGAATGGCAAGCTGATTCAAGCGGGAGTCGCCGAGAAAATTGGTTTATTGTTTCAGGGTCTTGCGGCTTTCGTGACGGCCTTCATCATCGCCTTTGTTGTTCAGTGGAAACTCACCCTCATCTGCCTTTGCATCGCCCCGGCTACCATTATTGTAACGGGAGGTGTTGCCGCCATCGAGGCTGGACATGAGACGAGAATCCTGGAGATTAATGCCCAGGCCAACTCGTTTGCCGAGGGGGTGCTCGCTGGGGTGAAGGCTGTGAATGCCTTTTCGATGCGAGCTAGCCTGGTTAAAAGGTTCGATGAGTATTTGACTGAATCGCACAAAGTCGGGAAGAAAATATCGCCCCTTTTCGGCTTTCTATTCTCGGCTGAATACACCATTATCTATCTGGGGTTTGGGCTGGCGTTTTGGCAAGGGATCAACATGATGGTCAGAGGAGAGATTGACTCGGCCGGTGATATTTTCACGTCAGTCAGGTTCCTTGCGAAAAAAGTCATTTCTGCTAACATGTCATTAGTGTTTTGATGTCCGTTGTCATCGCCGCAATTAACCTGACAATGCTGGCTCCGTACTCGATAGACTTCAGTCGAGCTGCGTCAGCTGCTGCGCAACTATTCAAATTAATCGACCGAGAATCCGCAATCGACCCCTACAGCAAGGACGGACTTCAGCCTGAAACTACAGTCGGAGAAGTCGAGCTGGAGAACGTGAACTTCTCCTATCCGACTCGTCCGGGAATCACGGTTCTCAACGACTTCAGTCTGAAAGTCCCAGCGGGAAAGGTGACAGCCTTAGTCGGCCAGTCTGGATCTGGAAAGAGTACAATAGTCGGTCTCATTGAACGCTGGTATAATCCAGACTCGGGGACTATCAAACTTGACGGCAATCCGACCGACCAGCTAAACTTGAATTGGCTTCGGAAGAATGTCCGGCTTGTTCAGCAAGAACCAGTTCTGTTCCAAGGGACGGTTTTCGACAACATCAAGTACGGCCTCGTTGGGACCACCTGGGAGAACGCTACTCGAGAGCAACAGATGGAAAGAGTACAGGAAGCTGCAAAGATGGCATACGCGGACGACTTTATCTCCGAGTTAACAAATGGGTATGATACAATGATCGGCGAACGCGGCGGACTGCTCTCTGGTGGCCAGAAACAGCGTGTTGCCATCGCTCGCAGCGTAGTTTCGCAACCAAAGGTGCTTCTGCTCGATGAAGCAACAAGCGCCCTAGACCCTCATGCAGAAGCTATTGTCCAAAAGGCGTTGGACAAGGCATCTGAAGGCCGTACCACGATCGTCATCGCCCACAAGCTCGCAACGATTCGCAAGGCAGACAACATTGTTGTTATGAAAAAAGGTTGTATTATAGAACAGGGAACTCATGAGTCGCTCATCGCCGCCGATGGTGCTTATGCTCGACTCGTCAAGGTTCAGAACCTAGCGGTCACTGCTACGGAAGATGCAGAAACGAAAGAAGATGAGGATAGCACCGAGGAGCATGCGCCTCTGGAGGCTACACAGACTCAAGGTCTGACTCGCTACGCAACCTCTGTCCGAGGGAAGATGGAGTCCATGAAAGAGCGGGACAACTACGACAACCACAAGCAGATGGGAATCATGGCGTGTATTGCTCGCTTGGTGAAGGAATCCCCTGAGCTTACCTGGGCTTATATAGTCGTGGTTTTAAGTTGTGTGATGGCGTGTGCCGCCTACCCCGGCCAGGCAATTCTGATGGCAAACGTCGTCGATGTTTTTCAGTATACCGGGGATAAAATGAGGGAGGAAGGGAACTTCTACGCGAGCATGTACATTGTCCTGGCTGCGGGATGTCTCATCTCGTACTTTGCCATGGGCTATTCAACGAATACCGTGGCCCAGTATCTCAGCCACTTGTTCCGCAGACTCATTCTCCATGACATGCTGCGACAGGATATCCAATTTTTCGACCGACCCGAAAACAGCACAGGGGCGTTGGTGAGCCAGATCGACTCATACCCGCAGTCCATCCTGGAGCTTATGGGGTTCAATATTGCGCTGATCCTGGTTGCCGTGTTGAACCTGGTTAGCTGTGGTATTCTGGCTATTGCATACTCTTGGAAGATTGGTCTGGTTGTCGTGTTTGGCGGTCTTCCTCCTCTTGTTGGTGCTGGTGTGCTTAAGATTCAACTTGATGCGAGACTCGACCGGAACACCTCGAAGAAATACTCTGCTAGCTCCTCCATCGCGTCTGAGGCTGTCAATGCTATCCGCACCGTTTCGTCCCTCGCCATTGAGGAGACCGTCCTTCGAAGATACACAGAGGAACTTGATACTGCCGTCGCAACCTCTATCAAGCCGATGGCCAGCACAATGGTCTGTTTTGGGTTGACTCAGTGTATTGAATATTGGTTCCAAGCTCTGGGCTTCTGGTATGGCTGTCGCCTGCTATCCTTGGGCGAAGTCAGTATGAACGCCTTTTTCGTGGCATTCCTTGGCGTCTTCTTTGCCGGACAAGCATCGACCCAGCTGTTCCAGTTCTCAACCAGCATAACCAAGGGAATCAACGCCACCAACTACATCTTCTGGCTGCACGGGCTGGAGCCGACAGTACAAGAAACACCTGACAACCGCGACAACCACCCTACATCAGGGTCTTCCATCACGCTCGACAATGTCCGTTTCTCCTACCCGCTCCGACCCGACGCCGCTGTCCTAAAAGGCGTCGATATGAAGGTACGCAACCCACTCCCAATCCATACCCAAAACCCACCCTAACAAGCCCAGATAACAAACGGCCAATTCACCGCCCTCGTCGGCGCCTCTGGCTGCGGAAAATCCACCATGATCGCCATGCTCGAGCGCTTCTACGACCCAACAACAGGCTCAATCTCCATAGACTCCTCCCCCCTCCCAGACATCAACCCAATCCTCTATCGCAACATCGTCGCCCTAGTCCAACAAGAACCAACCCTCTTCCAAGGCACAATCCGCGAAAACATCGCCCTGGGCCTCTTCAACCCAGACACAAAACCCTTCTTCTCGGAATCAGACCCCAAATCCGAACCCGTCCCAGATCAAACCATCGAATCCGCCCTCCACGCCGCTAACGCTTGGGACTTCGTCTCTTCCCTCCCCCAGGGAATCCACACCCCCGCTGGCTCCGGCGGGACCCAATTATCCGGCGGCCAGAGACAACGCATCGCGATTGCGCGAGCGTTAATACGGAATCCGAGGATTCTTCTTCTCGACGAGGCGACTAGTGCTCTCGATACTGAAAGCGAGAAAATCGTCCAGCGCGCGCTGGAGGAGGCGGCTAGAGGGGGCAAGCGGATTACGGTTGCGGTTGCGCATCGGTTGAGTACGATCAAGGATGCGGATGTGATTTGTGTGTTTTTTAATGGGCGGATTGCGGAGGTCGGGACGCATCAGGAGTTGGTGTTGAGGGGGGGATTGTATCGGAAGATGTGTGAGGCTCAGGCTTTGGATTGATTCTTTGTTTGTGGGTTCTTGGGTTGGTTGGATGGTTGTATGTACATACTCCGCTCAGAAGGTATCTTCTTGTTGTAGTAATAATTTAGTATTGTTTACATAATGATAATGCTGGTTAAGTATATCACCCCTAGATTGAAAAGACCCTCCCCTCTCACAAAAGCAGTCTATTAGAGGCAAATAGTAAGTAGAACCATACTCACCAAGCCTGATCCCAATCTACCTCTACTCTATTCCAAAACACCATGACATCCAAAGAAATCCAACAAACAATCCAGAACCTGAAACCATAGTACCTACCCCCATAAGATAAATCACCCATCCCCCCCAGGCCACCAAACCCACAACGCGCCTGAAACTAGCGCCCCCAGAACCCCTAACACTAGAAAAACACCCTCAACGCCCTCAAACCCCGCAGCGTTCTCGATAACCGCTAATGGAATCGGGACAAGCACCGTACTGATGTTCATCAGGCTTGCCATGATTCCTAGACCGAGGGTTCGGATTGCTTCGGGGCTTTCTTCTTCTTCATCATCTTCTTCTGGTTTCGCGGTTGGGCGGGAATACGATGATATGAAATTATAGGACCGGCCGTGATCCTGGGGGATAGTGTTTAAAAGCGGCGTGCGTGTGCTCAGACATGGTGGACTTGGTGCTCTTCGAGCAAGAATAAGACAACGCGCAACACCGGCCCATAAAGAAACGTTCAGCAAGGCATCCGCCGCACCAAGGATCACCAGCGAGAAGACCGGAGTAGGCAATGCCCGGGTTAGAAATATCGCATGTGCGATTATGAGGAGGATATTACTCGCGAATAGAGCACGAGGATAGCCTCTTGACGAGAACCAATCTAATAGAAACCCGAACGGGGGCACGAGGATGCCGGAGAGAATGAAGAGGATGCTTAGGGCTTCGCCGGCGGTGCGTTGGTTGTTGTTGTAAAATGCAGTGGCGAGGAAGCGTTGCGCGGAGTTTGTGAATGTGTTGAGGCAGCCGTAGCCTAGGAGGCAGATGAGGGCTAGGTGCCAGTAGACTGGGTGGAAGTGGCGGATGGAGGGGATGATGGAGGGGCGGGGGTTGGTATTAGTGTTGGTAGTATCATTGATGGGGAGGGGGCGATCGGGGGTAGGATCTGGGATGGTGAGAAGCAAGACGAGGCCTATTGTTGAGATACCGAGGGAGAGGACTGTTGCTATCCAGGTCACTGAGACGATGCCGTAGGGCTCGATTAATCGGGGGATGAGGATTGTATTCGCGACGCTGCCTAGTCTCCCTGTACCTAAGTTGATTGCGAGTGCTAGGGAGAGTCTTTTGTCTCTGCAAGAGATAAGGAATCGACTGGTATCAGCGGTGCACTTGGTTCAGTCCGGACAAGGGCAATCACTGGAACCAACGTGTGATAATCTCGCATCCAAGGACACCTACCACCTCGCCGCCGAGTCCTATCAATGCGCGGCCAGCGATCATCCCAAGCTGGAACTTGGTCTGGACGGCTACGGCGAATAGCAATTGTCCGAGTATTATGCTTGACATGATGATTAGGAGGAGAGTTCTCTCTCCGAATCGCTGTACTGCAGCTCCTGAGAAAAAGGGGAGGACGGTATTCGGCGCTGCGTAGACGGTATAGAGAAGGGAGACTAGGTAGGCAAGCTGGTGGTCTGACAGAGAGAGGTGCTGTGAGAGAGGGATCGATAAAGATGCGGGGATGTCGTAGACTGTAGGATTTATGTATCAGCCGGGTACACTATAGTAATTTCGAAGAGCCATACTAAAGTAGACCCCCCACATTATCGACCCAACAGCTGCGAGAACCCGCCAGTGCGCCATGGCTCGAGGGACGAGATGCTGTCGGGATCTTTGCGTGCTTCAGCTTGATCGAACATGATAGACAGAGAATATAAAGGCGCAGTAAAGAGAGCGCAAAAGCAACGAGCGGGCCAGCTGCACCATAAGTAATATTTATCGCAGGGATATATTCGTTGCTGAGGCAGCAGACATCCGAAACGATCAGCAGATAAGAGATGGTCGGGGCCATGTTTGATGTGATGATCACAAGGAAACCAGCCTCTCGTGTGGAACAAAAGAAGGAGGAATAACGGTCATGTTTCGGATTGGTAGCTTACGACTGGGGGGATTATCCCGTGGCAGGAAGGATGGTCGTCGAAGGCGAGATGGGGTGTGACAAGTGGCTTGATAAGAGGGAGGAGGATGCTTGCTTTTTATATGCACAGCCCTACTGCTGCATTACACCTGACCTTGATCCTTTCATCGCTGACATGACATGCAGGCACTCGCATTAGGTGTGAGTAGTACTATTAGCCAGTTGACACTGCGACAGTCTAAATCTGTCTTGAATACTATCTTGAATACTGTCGTATATAGAATAACCTAATCAAACAGGCTCTCCCCGCGCCAAAGCCCCCCGCATATCCTCTCTAAACTCCCCATCCAACAGCGAAAGCAACACCGAATCACTCTCCTCCCCCATCCAAGATACATCATGCGCAAGCGCAATATGCACCCCCAGATCCTTTTCCATAACCCGCATACGAGCCAGGGTATCCTTCGCCGCGACGACATCCATATGCAAACAGAATGTACCACCACCATCCGGCAACGCAAAGGTTCCAAACTCTTTTGTACCGTCAAAAAGTGCTCTACATACGTGAATAATTATTTATTCAGCTAGAGTCCGAAGCCACAAGAAAAGAAAGGCGGAAAAACAAAAGGAGGAAAAAAAAAAAAAAAAAAAAAAAAAAAAAAAAAAAAAAAACAACCCCCAAAAAAAAAAAAAAAAAAAAAAAAAAAAAAAAAAAAAAAAAAAAAAAAAAAAAAAAACACAACAAAAAAAAAAAAAAAAAAAAAAAAAAAAAAAAAAAAAAAAAAAAAAAAAAAAAAAAAAAAAAAAAAAAAAAAAAAAAAAAAAAAAAAAAAAAAAAA
>JAPDEK010000123.1:0-89080 GCA_027569065.1 Aspergillus cavernicola
TGGGTTGGGTTAGTGGGTTTTTAATAACCCATGGGTAGTTCAGGCAGTGCCTGGCCCACCCCAAAACCCAATGGGGTGGGTTGCCTCAGGTGAAAAACCTGCCCCAACCCGTGGGTCAACAAGTCTACTTACTAGAATCTAGATTAAAAATATTACCAAGAGGCATGTTTATACCAAAGAAAGATAAAACTAAATAGATAGTTATTAATTATTAACTAATTAATAACTAAACTATAAATAACACTAATAAAGTATTATATATAGAATAGAAACAAGATCTATTATAAGAAGCCAAGATTATAACAGTCTTTGATATTTTATAAGATTACTTTAATCTATAGATATCTAAAGATAATATATAGAAAACCATATTCTTTATAGACCTGGGATTATATAAATAGATTATCTATAGGACTAAAGTAATTACTAGCTAAATTTACAAGATATATAACTTATATACTAAGAGAGTATCTGAATAAATTTGTTGCTATATATTTTAATAATAATATTATTTACTCCAAAAATCTAGTAGAACATGAGAAATATATAAGAAAGATTATGATAATATTAATAAATACTAGTCTGATAATAAGTATTAAGAAGTACATGTTTAATACCACAAGAATTAAATATTTAGAGATAGTTTACTCTACTGATGGATAGAAAATCTCTAAAGAGAAAGTTAATAATATAACTATATGGCTAGTACTAACTAACAAGAAAAGAGTTCAAGAATTTCTTGGAATCTCTGGATATATATAAAAATATATATTTATATACTTATAAATAGTATAACTAATAACAAAGTTACTTAGAGATAATAAACTATTTATCTAGGGTAAGAAATAACAAGAAATATTTGAAAAAATTAAGATAGATATAGAAAAAGTACTAATTCTAGTATCTAATAATCCAGGATTATAGAAATATATAAAAAGTAATATATCTAGAGAAGTACTCAGATTAGTACTTAAATAAATAAATAAAATAGAAAAATTATAATCTATTTTTTTTCTATTTATGAAAGCTTACAAATACCAAACAAAACTATAATATATATAATTAAGAGATACTTGTAATTATCAAGAGATTTAAGTATTAGAGATACTATCTCCAGGAAATAATATATAAAATAATTATTTAAATAGACTATAAGAATTTAATATACTTTACAAGTATCAAGAAGCTTAGTAGATAACAAGTATAATAGACTTAGAATCTATCAAGATTTAAGTTCAGAATTAAGTATATTAAAGAAAAATAAAATATTACTACTAATATATTAAGTAGAAGACTAGATTATATAATAGATATTAGAAATCCAGAAATAAATATACTTTAATAAAATAAATATTAATTATAATATAACCAAGATACTATACTTGCTACTATAATTATAATTAATAACTATAAGTTCTATATTAGACTCAAGAAGAAATATAATATTATAATTATAATTATAGATAATAAACACAAATTATCTTGAATAGAAGAATAGATTAACTATATAGTATAGCTTAATTATAATATCCTAATTAATAGTTAACAAAGTAATTAGATAGCATCACAATCAATCTGCTATTAGAAAGATATCAAGAAATAGAAAGAATAGTAGAGAAGATCTAATAATCTTATTCTTCTCAAGAATACATGATTAAGTATAAAACTATATCGGAGAATACAAGGATTGCAATTAGAACAAGCTATCTTAGTATTAATTATTTAGAAAAATATAAATACTAGAAATATTAATAAAATCATAGAAAAGTATAATAATAGACTTTATCCAAGGATTACTACTATCAAAAGATTCTATTACTAGGATTATCTACATAGATATAGTTATAATAGTTAACAAGCTTATAAAATATACTATTATATAACTAACTACAAAGAATATTACTACTAAGTAACTAATATTATTATTATTATAAGAAGTATTTATATAGACTAGACTATTAAAATAAATTATAAGTAATTAAGACAAGCTGTTTATATTAAAATTCTGGAAGATACTAATAAAAGTATATAATATATGATTAAATCTGTTAACTACTAACTACTAGCAGGCAGATAGATAAATAGAAAGAATAATTTAGTTAATTAAATAATATCTATAATACTATCTTGATTAGAACCAAGATAATTAGATTTATCTATTACTAATAGTATGGTTTACCATAAATAATACAAGAAATATAATAACAGATATAATATCTTATTTTATAAATCTTGGATAAAAACCAAGAATAAACTAGAAGATCCTGCTAGCTAAAAAATAATTAGAAACAGTACTAACTAGTACAAGTTTTAGATTTAGATATATTATATTAGACTATTTTAAAAGATATTAGGTAAGTAGAAGAAAAAATAAAGTTTTACTATAACAAGAAGTATAAGAACATGCCTTACTTAGAGAAGAGAGAGAAAGTTTACTATAATAAATTAAGAGACAGAAAAATTTTAATATCAAGAGTAAATAACCAAGTAATAAACTAGATATTATAAAATATAGACTATTCAGAATTAACAAGAAACTTACTAATAATAACTATTAATTAAAGCTATCTTTAAGAATACAAGTTTACCTGGTATTTTATATCTTATATTCTATTTAGTTAATCTAAGATAAGTATTATCTATTACTTTTTTAATACTAGTAGAGGGTTTCTCTAAATCTCTATTTATATAATTAATTCCAAGTATATTATAAATTTACTTCTCTATTCTTGACTAGTAGTTTGATATAACTACTTCTCTAGTTATCTAATTAATTATTATAGCTATATTATTTTTACAACTATATTATGTGATAACTCCATAATCGGTAGTTGGATTTTGTTTGTAATGCCGGGTCAAGGAATTAAATCAAGCAGCTGGAGAAGATGCGTGAGATAAGATGGTAACAGAAGCAGTAATATCTTATTACTCTGCGCGAATTGCACTAATTCAAATAATATATGACTTTTATGTCAATCAAATATTAATAAGCGCTAGACACCTTGCTGTCATATACGCGTGGCAAGTTTAAAATAATATATCCAGAGATATTATAAGTTCTGTAGTTTTTATTTATTTTTATGATATATTTTTAACTTAAGAATATAGTATTAGAAAATATAAAATTTCTCTAGTACTTATACTACTATTAACTTTACTTGATTCTTTATTTTTATTTGAGACTTAGCTTTTATTTAGGTATCATTTCTAGCCTGAAGCTTATTAATAGCTTTTCTTCTTTTTATCTAGTCTAAATATACTCTAGTATATTCCTGATATTTCTACTTAGCTTTAGTCTATATTAATAGTTTAGAGTAGAAAAGATATAGTTAGTTTAACCCTGTCTAAAATATTATTAAATCTCTACTAAATATTTAATAGATAATCTAGTCTTCTATATGTCAGATAAGGTCACTCACTGGTTCTTCCAATGAACTAGGTCCGTTGGGATATTCTGCGAATAAGAGGGGAGAGGATATCGTAGTCCAACAATATCAATAGTGGAAACGGCTTTGGAGGTGTTGCTAAACAGTAACTAGCTTGGTATTCTGAAGATTAAAGACAGAGACTAGAACTAAGTACATAATAAAGATTATTTCTTATATATCCATATTTATCATACTTATTATAGTCCATGACTATGTTGACTATGCTCTATATCTGAGCTGTCATAATCCCTGACTATGTTGGCTATGACCATAGTCCCAATCTATCTTAGTATTATATCACTGATACAACCGGCGCGGCACATTGTTACTCCACTGTTGTCATGGCCGAGGCTGCGGCGCAGTAGATCCATTGGCTGACAATGTCCGTGTTCTCTGACATAATATTAATTAATACTTGATGTTACTGGGTGTCATTAAAATAAGAAAATAAGAGTCTTGGGGTTAGAATTAAAATTATTCTGCTACCAAATCTATTATAATTTATCCCTGTATTTATAGACTAATTGTCCTAATTAGTATAATATAAAAGAGCTGCATTAATATCAAAAAAAATATTATGCTTGAAAGACTTTATTATTAACCTATAGTATAATTAAAGAGAGTCAGTCTTATTAATACAAGAGATCATGAAGAATCATTGAGTTATAGTCAGTATAGTGCTTTGTTTACTTTTATATTATAACTCATGACTGAAACCTTGTTATTATAAGTATATTTGCTCAGGTTCTTTTCTTGCTTTGTTTTAGTATTTATTTAGTTTATTTATATATTATATTATTTTTCTTCCAAATTGTCTTTATTATTATTTCCTTGCTTTTTGTTTTTCTTGGTATTTTTGTTATTATTTCTTTATCTACTTTTTTATATCTTATATTTTCTTCTTAATTCTATTCTATTTTGTAACTATCTCTTAAATATTATTATTATACAGCCCTCTATTCTTTTTTGTATAAAGTATTTTTATTCTATAGTCAAGAAGTATAATCCTACTAGTAAGCAGAGCTTTAAGACAGTTTATAAGTTTAATACTTAGATATTAATTCTCTGTACTTACTATTCTTGCAATAATACTATTTATAAAATAGTAAGTCTCTCTCTATTTTTATCTAATTCATGCTAATTCTATTATTATTTTATTATAGTTTCTAGCTAGTATTCTGGGTAATTTGTTCAAGTTTATATTAATTATTAAATAAACTATTAAATTTTGGACTAGTAGCCCTGGTATAGCTATAGATAATTAGTCTTAATCTATTATTACTGTTTTACATGCAGAATATATTTTAAGCAAGACTCTAGAGTCTATTTTAATAGTTTATCATGTATACTATTATTTGATTATAAGTAAAAAAAAACTATTAACATGGTTTATTATTATATTATTTCTATTATAGTATATTACTTATATTATATAGTTAGCTTCTGTGAATTACTATTATTATCTTGCTAAATACTATATTATTTACACTTCTTTTTTTCTCTAATCTTTTCTCGTCCTAATATTAAATAGATAGAGTTTTACTTAAATTATTTGTTTCTTCTTTTTTCTAGTAATCCTGGATTTATTTTATAATTTATAGCTAAGCATGTTTTTCTCAAGAGTATTATAGTAGTAATATAGATTAAGTAAGTAACAGAACACTCGCGGCTATGTTCTTGTATTAATAAAGTAGATAAGTCTTGGCCTATTATACATGAGACTATTTTGTTTTAAGAATAGTATATATATTTTATTTTATATCTATTTTACTTATAAATAGTATATATTTTGCTAGTATTTTTATAGTTAAATAAAATAATAATTTAATAAGATTTTTCTTTTTTTTCTTTTTGAATTTATCAGATTAGGTATAGTATATTAATATTATCTATAGTAATCTATTAATTATATTCTAATAGCTATTCTTTCTATTTTAGTAAGTAATATATTTTATTATTTAGAATATATATTTTTTAATTTCTTTGATTTATTATTTATTATTATTCTCTAATTCTAGTATAGAAAGATAATCTTTCAGTTTATCTTTCCAAGATTCTAGTAACAATATATAGAAGATATTATAAATTTAATTATAAATAGAAGATAAGATTAATTAATAAGCTTGAGATCTAATTAGATTAAGAATACAGAATAGTCTAATAAAGTTTTTTTAGTACTAATTTTTTATATAAGACTTTTAGTCAGAGATATTATATTAATAGTATTATAAGATTTTTTTTCTAAATTCCATAGATTCTCTTTTTTTATTATAATATTTTGCTTGAGTAGATATTATATTTTCTAGATTTTTATATAGAGTTTTTAATTTTTAGACTTAGTAAATAGTAGCTAGTATACTATTATTATATAAATTATTTTTAATTTACATCTGAAAATTTACTTTATAGCTATATAATACTTTAAATAGTAAAATTCTTATAAAAAAATTATTTATTATTTACTAATAAAATATTAAAGATAATATTCTATTAGCTGGTTTATTCTTTCTATTTAGCTATTAGTTTATAAATAATATACTATTAATAAACATAGTTTAATATAGCTATAATATAATAGTTTTCTCTAAAAATTACTAGTAAATAATAAGTTTTTATTAGATATAATATTCTTAGAAGAGCTGTATTAAAATTAGCTTTATTATAAAATAGCTTAGCTAATTCATGGGCTATTATTATAAATAATATTAAAAATATATACTACTTTATAAATCTATCTACTGTAACTAGAATAGTATTAACTAATTATTTTTAATAGTAAATTATAGAGAGGTCTATAATAAAGTCCATGCTTAGTTCTTAAAAAACTTGTAGAAATAGATAATAAAGCAAGCTTGCTATAGATCTAATATTATGGAACTATAAATCCATTACAGGTTATATAGTTATATATTCTGAGATATATTATTATATAAAGCCCTAGTAAATTTTATATTTTACTAGTTTTTTAGTTATGTTTTAATCAAAGTATCCTGCTAGAGATCTATTATAATATATCTTAATAATTTTTTAATATAGCTCTTGATTAGATAAAATAAAAAAAATACTTATTAAAATAAAGTAAACTATTTTTAATTAACTATTTTTTAAATTCTTGTTTTTCTAATAAAACTACTTTATATTAGTATTAGACTTCTAGATTCTAGTTTTAACTTTTTATAATTAGATCTTTTAATAGAGATTTTACTTTATTATAAATATTCTTTATTATATATGTTGTATTAATCTTATATTTAGATAGTTTTTAGCTATATCCAAGATCTTGCTATATAGCTTAGTTATCTAGATTAGTACTAGTTTATTTATAATATAAACTTAATAAAATAAAGATACTAAATCCCAAGATCTCTTAGTTAGATATCTTATTTGACTTAAACTAGGATTTTTTTAGAATAGATCTTTAATTTCTAATAATTTAACTACTATAATTTAGTCCTGAATTAGCATTAATAATTAGACTTTCAGAGACTTTTTAAAGACTTTTTAAAGACTTTTTTTAATAATATTAAGAAGATTTATCTGCTAGATTAGTTTTTTCTTTATAATATTTAATTATAAAATTATATAAAGTTTAAGAATAAATACTATTATACTTATTTTCTATTAGATAAGATTATATTTTATAAATAATTATAAGTATATTCTAGCTATTTTTTTGCTTATATCTATTTTAATATAGCATGATTTTAGTAGATTAAAGTATTATAATAAAAAAGCTGATTAAAAGATTTTAAGAAAATATTAAAATACTTATTCTTCTTAATTATACTAGTCAAGTATCCCTACTGTTCTTTTATATATACTATTTTTTAATAGATTTACAAGTATAAAAGTAATATAAGAATAGTTAAAAATAAAATATTAGTACAAGTTGCAGAAGCCTAGAAATATTTATAGATTATAATAATTCTTAGATTTTAGCTATAAAGTAATAGCTTCTACTTTTTTTTAAATTTATTAATATACTATTACTCTTATTTAAAATACTACTACTCCATAAACTAATACTATAATCTAAAAAAATAAGCTTAATAGTAAAATACTCAAGATTTATAAGAGTTTCATACCTATTTAGATATATTAGAGAGATATTTCTCTAAGATTAGAAAAAAAGAATATACTTTAATCTATTTTTCAAAACTATAACCTAATCTATAAAGAAATATAGAAAAATATATTCTAGATTTACTAGAAATATAAAATAAAATACTATTATAATATAATATTAGAATCTAATAGGAAAATTTAAATAATAAAAATTAATAATTCTTAATTTATATCCTGAAACTAGAAAAATAACTAAGATTATACTAAAAAAAAAGCAAGACTTAAAGATAAAATATAAATAATATAAATAATAGAACCAGAATATACTATAATTATAGTAGTCTAGAGAATTTTATAAACTAATATCTAAAATCTAAAGCTATCTTAATTTAATTAATTTAAGTAGAATAGTATAAATAAAATAATAATACTAGTAATTTAGAAATAATTTGTTTAGAAAAAGAAAATAAATTAGAATAAAATCTCTATCTCTAACTTAATTTTTTACTATAAAGACTATAAAATATTTTATAATCTCTATTTATATATAAAATAAATTTAAATCTTATACTAATCTAGATAGTTATACTAAGATTAATTATATTAGCTATAAATTTATTCAAGAATATTACTTTAAGCAAGCAAATCTTACTATATCTATTATTTATACTATTAATTCTTAACCAACTAAAACTAAAGGAGTTTGGAAAATTCCTATTATACTTATAGATTTAAAAGAGAGTAAGAAGTCTACTATAAGTCTATATATTATAATCCTATTATAAATTTTATTATTAGAAGAAAGCCCTGTCCTTCGTTTAATAATAACTTTATATAACTTATGTATCTAGTTCTAAACTGAAAAAAAATTAAGATTCTAAAAAGGTAACATATTTCCCGGGCGGTCCGTTCTTCCCGACCAATCCGTTCCTTCCTCAAAATTTCCAGCGTGTCTACCAACCACTAACTTTAATCAACCACCATGCCACGAAAACCGCGTCAAACAAATCAAAATTTGGTGGAGCAAGAGGGCAGGATCCAATGCGTGATTCAAGATTTAAAGATAGAAAAATTCCTTATATCAAGGTATCTGCATGTATTTATAAAGTACCTGCCCAAACCCTACGCGATTGAATTGAGAGACATGAATCTTAACCAGAACTCCGCAACTACTAACATAGACTCTCTCTACAGCAGGAGAATGCTTTAATAGCATGGATAGTATTACTTGATATCCATGGCACCCTCTCTAGGCTCTTCCAAGTTTATAAAATAGTCTAAATTATCCTTGATACTAAGAACTTAACTTTATCTCTACCTATTAGAAACAACTGGGTTACATAGTTTACAAAATACTATCCTGAAGTTAAAACTAGGTTTGCTTGAAAGATTAATTGTCAAAGAGTAATATATAAAGATCCTGGAGTTATTAGTGCATGGTTTATTAAGCTACAGAGAGTTAAAGATTAGTATGGTATACAGGATAAAGATATCTACAACTTCAATAAAACTGGGTTTGCTATAGGGCTTATTGCAACAACAAAGATGGTTTCTAGAACAGGAATATCTGGCAAACCATGGCTTATACAGCCATGGAACAGGGAGTAGGTTATAACTATTAAATATATTAACTTTATAGGATGGTCAGTACTCTCTACTATTATTTTGAGGGGAAAAGTTTATATAGAGGGTTGGTTTGACAAAGCAGTGATTCTATATACCTGGAGAATCAAGGTTAGTCCTAATAGATAGACTATAGATATAATAGGTTTTTACTAGCTTTAAAAATACTTTATTCCAGCTGTTAACAGGTATTCAAGAGGAGGGTATAAATTTCTAGTTCTAGATAGCTTTCATAGCTATCTAATACCTGAATTTGATACTACATGCAAGGAGAATAATATAGTGCCTATCTGTATGCCTGCCTATTTATCTTACTTGCTTCAATCTCTTGATATTAGTTGTTTTAGGCCTTTGAAGAGAGCTTATGACAAACTTATCAGGCATAAAGAATGCTTGGGATATAATTATATTAATAAGCTGGATTTCTTGAATATCTATCCAGAAGCCTATAAGAATATATTCACAAAAGAGAATATTCAAAGCAGATTCAGGGCAACCAGGTTACTTTCTTATTTACCAAATACAGTGTTAGATAAGTTAACTCTAAGACTATTAATCTCTATATTCTCTCCAAGCAGAGAAGATACTTCAATTTCTTCCTTGTAGCTCTGCACGCCTTATAGAGTCTGCCAGGTACAGCAAAAAGCTTTATTAGTTAAAAAGCTTCTGAAGAATAGCTCTAGGAGTTCTTCAAGCCCCTCTAAACAAGCTCTAGATTAGTTTGTAAAGAGGTGTGAGCTAGCTATCTATAATACTAGATTATTAGCAAGAGAAAATAGCAATCTCTGTGCTGTATTTGAGAATAACAGGCAGAAAAAGAGTTATTCTAGGCGCCAGATAACCTCTACAGATGGTATTTTATTTAAGAAAGCCAGAGACCCTATTTTATTGAGAAATGAGTAACTACAAGTACAGGGGGTGTGTGTGAGCAGTTCTGCTTCCCAAACTTTGGTGCTACCAAAACATACTCCACCAAGATGCTCTGAATAT
Organism: Aspergillus cavernicola; assembly: GCA_027569065.1. Lineage (NCBI taxonomy): Eukaryota > Fungi > Ascomycota > Eurotiomycetes > Eurotiales > Aspergillaceae > Aspergillus > Aspergillus cavernicola. The sequence goes on from JAPDEK010000123.1 coordinate 10,107, forward strand.
GGAACTCAGGGGCATATTAGAACTGGATATCTGAATCATCACAGTACTTAGTTTAATTAATTTAAATAATATTTGGTTGAGTTATGATACTTTAAAGTTTGGATAGCATCAAGAATTTTGAGGAGGGAACGGATCGGTCGGGAAGAACGAACCGCCCGGGATTTACGTTATTAGTTTATAAAAGTCTGTTGTAATCAAGTATATATATTTACTATTATAAAACCATCTAAAAACCTATAGTTACTAGAAAAAAAGGAAGAAAACTAAGAGAAGCTGAATATAAATCAAATCCTACCTGAATTTAAAGTATTTTGTAATATATTCTTAATCTTAAAAATAAAATAGCTATTACAGTTAAAGACAAATAACTACACTATTATTTATAAGGGTCCTAGACCTTGAATAGGGTGCAACCAGTGTGAGAGTGTGTAATTCACTTAACAAAGAGGAGAATAGTAGTCGCGATAATAGTAACTGAGGATTTGAATAGTAGATTAACACTGAGATGCCGAATCTTCACCTCGCGAAGGGGATTTATCCCCTGGTGTGCTTAGTCAGTCATGAGCTGACTAAGCCACAAAGTATGAGGTTGTGAATATCTATATACATCGCTGAGGCCTTACATTATTACTATTAAAGAAGATATAATCCTATATATACTGATTTACTCTCTCTCTATTACAGAATTAGAGATATTATATATATATCTAGATAATAATATTATTTATAAATAAATCTGACTATCTAAAAGTCTAGCAGGAGCCCTAACCCTCTTTGTACCTAAAAAGAATAAATAATTATAATTATATATTAACTATCAAGATCTAAATAAAATTATAGTAAAAAATTATTATTCTTTATTATTAATTTCTACAATCTTGGATTAACTATTAGAAGTCTAATATTTTTTAGAATTAGATCTACAAGCTATCTATTATAAAATTCAAGTAAAAGAAGAAGACTAATAGAAAATAGTATTTTAATACTAATATAGATACTATAAATATATAGTAATATTCTTTAACTTAACTCATATACCTGTAATATTCTATATAGTATATCTAGATAATATTCTTATTTTCTCTATATTAAAAAAATAAATATACTAACTATATTATTAAGATATTAAAATATCTAAGAAATACTAATTTATATATAAAGCTAAGTAAATATTAATTCTACTAACAGGAGATTAAATTTCTAGACTATATTATTTTAATAAAAAGTTTATTTGTAAAATTAGATTATATCTTATATTAATTATCTCTATTATTTAATTATTTTTTATTATTATATTAATTCTATCTCTGCTAGTATTATTACTAAGACTAGATAGAATTTTTATACTCTCTAATTTATATTTATTTTTTTTTTTTAAATTTTACTTTATATTAGCTAATTATTTATTATATTATTATAAATTAAACTTAAGAGTAAACTCTGGAATATTCTTAATTTTAATTTCTAAATAGTTTTGTAATAATAAAAAAAAGAGAGATTATTTTCTTTTTAATCTTGATCTATATTTAATATCTTGACTATATATATATTTTTTTAAATTCTATAATTCTCTTTTAGATATTTCTTAACATAATTTAAAAAAATTTTAACTAATTTTTCTAGAGTAAGTACTGCAGAATATTCTTCTATTTATTTTCCAGGGCTAACTTCGATCTCTATATTATTAAAAGAAGTTTGCTCTTGTTCTATAGCTAGAGAAAAAAAAATATAGTATAATTTCTCTTAGATAACCAAAGAGAAGCTTTAGAATATCAAAGATTAATATTTAAAAATAGATTATATATATATTAGCTAAGTAAGAGTTATGTCAGAGAACACGGACATTGCCAGCCAATTAACCCACTACACTACAGCCTTGGCCGTGACAATAGTAGAGAAACAATAAGCTGGACTAGTTATATCAGATAATATAATACTAAGACCGATTAAGACTATAGTTATATTAGATAATATAATATCTAGTATAAGATAGAGCTACAGACATAGCAGTAATATATTAGATATAATACTAATATAATATAGTATAGCAATACTATGATTATAAGAAATATATAAGTATAGTATTAGAAATCAAGAGCTATTTTATTATGTAATATTAGAAAATAAAATAATAAAATTAATATAAAAGAAATCAAGCTAGAAAATAAGAAAATAAGTATAAAAATAGAAATAGAGATATAAAAATATAGTTAAATACTATTTTTAGCTATAATAATAAAAATTATAAAAATAGTAAACAAGAATTTAAGAAAAAATATTATAAGTATAATAAACTAGAATATATAGTATAAAACTATTAATTAAAATTAAAAATTACTGGATTAATTATCTAGGATATATATATTAGAGCTATCTTTTTAATAGATATAATTATTATAAAAATAATCTTACTACTAATAAATAGCTATTAAAATAGATTAAAAAAATTTAAGCTTTTATCAGGCTTAACTTGAATAATAATAAAAACTTTTTTTTTTAGAATATATATAATAAATATAATCTAGAAAATAATAAAAAAAACTATAGTATATTAAGTTTATATTAGATAATATTAAGAAATAATCATTTTTTTTATAAACTCTAAGAATAGATTAGTTTAATTATTAAATAGTATAAATAAATTACTAAAAGTTAATTCTTTAGTAACTTAGAAAGATTTATTTTTAATAATAAATAATAAAAATATTTTTCTAGCTAATAAATTCTATAGATAGCTAGTAGACTAGAATAATTATAAAATAGTAATAAGTATTACACTAGCCTGTAAAAAAAAAATTTCTACTAGATAAAATAGATTAATATAAAATTAATTCCTAAAATAATAAAAAATCTTATATAACTACTATCTTATCTTTAAAATTTTTATTACTAAATTATATACTAGAGTCTATATTATAATAATATGTATATATAATATCTCTAAATAAACAAGTCTATAAATAGTATTTACAAGTACTAAAAGTCTAGAAACTACTAAATTATAATTATCTTATAAATAAGACTAATTATAAATATATATATAATAATAGAGTATATCTATACTATAGTAATCTTAAACTAAGAGACTATTATATAGAAAATATTTTAAATATTAAGAAAAGATCTACAAGATACAGAAAGAATAAAATATATTAATAAATAATAAAATAAAATACTACAAGAAATATTAATAAGAAGTCTAGCTATATATAATTAAAAGTATATTCTTAATTATTATAATTATAAAAATTAATAGAAAAATAGCAAGAATACTACTAGATTTAGAAGTATTAGAGAAATTTATTAGAGATAAGTATATATAATAAATTAGAATTAATATAAAACTAATAGAAAATATTAAAAAAATCTATAAATTTAATAATAAAATATAAATAAATTCTAGATAATACTTAGAAATAATATAATTTAAGATTATACTAATCTAGAAAAAAATATATAATATAATTATAGAAATAAAATAGCTATAATAACAAATCTAATAATTAATTAGATAATAAGAGCTGTATAAATACAGAATTACCTGCTAAAAATAGAATAATAAAACTATAAAATATAAAAAATTAAAAATATAGATAGAGATATAAGAAAACTCTCTACTAGTATTTATAAAAAATGCTTAATAATACTTATCTTAGATTAACTAAATAGAATAGAAAAAAAATTAAATTATATAACTAGAAAAATCTATAATATTAGAAATCTATAAAAAAGAATTTACTAAAATTAAGAAAAATCTACTAATAAAATATTATAAGTTTATTAAATTATTTATAAAACTAGACTATTACCTATTATAGAATAATACCTGCTATAAAATCAAGATATTACTAGTAAATAAAAATACTAAAATATTATAGATTAAATAAAAACAAAGATTAGCTAATAAACTAGTAATAAAGCGGGAATTTATAAAGAAATTCTTACTTACTAGATATATTCAAGAATCTATAATAAAAAATTATTAAGAGATATATTTATACTAAAAAAAATATCTAAATAAATTTATTATTATATATTTAAATAATAATATTATTTACTTAAAGAATCTAGTAGAATATAAGAAATATAAAAAAAGATTATAAGAATATTAATAAATACTAGTCTAATAATAAGTATTAAGAAGTATATATTTAATATTATAATAATTAAATATTTATAAATAGTTTACTTTACTAATAAATAGAAAATTCCTAAAAGTTAATAATAATAATATAACTATATAGCTAGTACTAATAAAAAAAAAGTTAAGAATTACTTGAAATTTCTATATATATATATTTATATATTTATATACATATAAATAGTATAATTAATAATAAAACTACTTAAAAATAATAAACTATTTATCTAGAATAAGAAATAACAAGAAATATTTAAAAAAAATTAAGATAGATATAGAGAAGGTACTAATTCTAGTATCTAATAATCTGGAATTATAGAAATATATAAAGAGTACTATATCTAGAGAAGTACTTAGATTAGTACTTAAATAAATAAATAGAAAAATTATAATATATTTTTTTCTATTCATAAACATTTATAAATATTAAATAAAACTATAATATATATAATAAGAAAATACTTGTAATTATTTAAAAATGTTAAGTATTAGAGATATTATCTCTATAAAATACTTTATAAAATAAATTATAAAATTTAATATACTTTATAAGTACTAAAAAGCTTAGTAAATAATAAGTATAATAAACTTAGAATCTATCAAGATTTAAATTTAGAATTAAATATATTTAAAAAAAAATATTACTACTAATATATTAAGTAGAAGACTAGACTATATAATAAATAATTATAAATTCTATATTAGACTTAAGAAAGAATAACTAGAGAATAATATATTATAAATATAAATAAATATAAATTATCTTGAATAGAAAAATAGATTAACTATATAGTATAGCTTAATTATAATATCTTAATTAATAGTTAAGAAAGTAATTAGATAGTATCACAATCTACTATTAGAAAAACATTAAAAAGTAGAAAAAATAGTAAAAAATATCTAATAATTCTATTACTTTTTAAAAATATATAATTAAGTGTAAGACTATATTAGGGAATACAAGAATTATACATAGAATAAGCTATCTTAATATTAACTAATAATAAAGTAACTAATATTAATAATAAGTATAAAATTAAGAAAATCCTAAGCTATAAATTAGAAAAAGACTAGATTTATTATTTTATTAAATAAGTTAATTACTTATATAAAAATAATTTATAAAAACTAGTTAGAAATCTTAATTATTCTAAGAATATTTAGAAATTTCTACAAGAAAGTAGTCAAGAATATTCTAATTAAAAATTAAAATATTAAGTACTTAAAAAAAAGACTATAGTAATATAGATTAGAAAAAAAAAGGATATAGCTAGAAAAGTTTTATTAAGCTCTATTTACTATTTCTCTAATTTTTTTATTTTTATTTTATTTTTTTCTAATTTCTTAAGTTTTTTATTTTTTTATATTATAACTTATAAAATTACCTGCTTATTTTTAAAATAATCATTTTTATTTCTAGAGATAAAAAATCTTTATTATTATAATTTAAAAAGACTTTATAAATTTCTACTATTTATTATTAGAATTTTTTTTTTAACTTAATATAGTACTAACTAATATAAATATATTTACTATATTAATTAAAAAATTTGTATTTAATATAGGATTTATTAAAATAAATATAATATATATAAGAAATAACTATTATAAAATCTGTTTTTTTAAAGTAATATTAGAGTTTATTTTTTTTAGATACTAGAGAATATAACAAAATTAGTACATGCAAAGTATTAGAAAAAGAAGTAAGTTATAGAATAATTATTACTTACTAGAAAAGTACTACTTATTATATCTTTGGAAACAAAGATCTTAGAAAAAGATATTACCAGAGAATATAGATATTATTAGCTAATAAATCTATTATATTATAGTCTTGGTCATAATAATAGCAGAGAAATAATAAGCTAGACTAGTTATATCAGATAATATAATACTAAGACAGATTAGAACTATAGTTATATTAGATAATATAATATCTAGTACAAGATAAGACTACAGGCATAACAGTAATATATTAGATATAGTACTAATATAATATAGCATAGTAATACTATGATTATAAGAGATATATAAGAATTAGTCTTTACTATATACTTAGTTCTAGTCTCTGTTTTTAATCTTTGGAATACCAAGCTAGTTACTGTTTAGCAATACCTCCAAGCTGTTTCTATATTAATATTATTGGACTATAATATCCTCTCCCCTCTTAGTCACAGAATATCCCAACAGACCTAGTTCAAAGGAAGAACCAGTGACCTTATCTGACAGATATATAAGAAATAATCTCTACTACTATAATTAATTCTAGTCTCTGTCTTTAATCTTTGGAATATCAAGCTAGTTACTGTTTAGCAACACTTCAAGCTGTTTCTATCTTGATATCATTAGACTATAATATCCTTCCTCCCTCTTATTCACAGAATATCCCAATGGACCTAGTTCATTGGAAGAACCAGCGACCTTATCTGACAAAGTCACACTAGTTATTTTTTTTAAGAGAAAACAAGTTAGAAACAATAGTAACTTAAAATAAATCACTGTAAATAAATACTAAATAAATTACCTAAAACATACAGGTGAGGTAAGGTAAGTTTGATTATTAAGCATGGTGGGAACCTTGGTGCAGGTGGGTTGACCTGTGTTCTGCGGTAATACCCATCGTGACCTGTGTCATCAAGCTGGCGGAAGATGCCAGTTTGATAGGCCCTGAGAAAACTGCAAATCAGATTCAATGCTTATCACTCCACGAACATACTCTGCCTCTCAAACTCCGGACCTCATATGTAACAATCCAGGTAGCTCATACCCGGCCGCGATTTTGCTCACTTGTAGATTGGATCTCTAACCTAGCAGATGTCGCGCGCGGTACTGAAATGCTATTGATTCGGCAAGCCGGCAACGTGCGTGTCGGTGAGGTTATTAGGTCTGCTTTACCAGCCTGATGCTCAATTGTTACCATCAGTATACTAATCAATACCCACAGGTATACACTGACGTACAAGCCCGCAGTTAGAGACACTCACCCTTCTCCAGCTGCCTTGCACGTGAAAATCAAGAATACATCAGCAATACCACTGCGAGCCGCATATCTACATGGCCCATACACATTATACGCATCGTGCTACCCGGCGTCATTCGATCCCAATGCTAATTGCGATTTCCCGGATGCCAACAACGTCCCCCAATTTGAACCTTATCTTAAAGCCGGCGGGACCTGGCACGCGGTAATACCAATACCAAGACATAACGAGCAAGGGGATCCTAGCCCTTCGGAATGCCCAAATCGACAGAGTATAACATGGGTCGTTGAGATAATATCCCAAGTCGTATTCTCAAGCACTGCATCCGTTAATTTTGAGGTCTTGGTTGGCGGAGATGAAAAGTCTTTAAATCTTCTGCCCCATGAGGGGCAGTCTAAACCCCCCAAAGCTGCATATTTGCGGGATCACTGGCCGTCCGGTTCAAAAGGAAGGCAACTGCTTGCGGCCAAGGGCGTGTTTTCTGATTCTATCACCCTGCTGATAGATGACACTGCTAGCCTCTGGAACACGCCCCATCTTCCCACATCGCAAAACGATGAACAAGTTCGCAATACCAATCCCTCGAACCATGGATCTTCTGTAGACGATGGTGGTCTTGCAACTGGTCTTTGTAACTCGGCAACCAGCCCAATACGGACACCCAAACGAAGAAAGATTCACCTCGTTGTATTAACTCATGGTCTACACAGCAATCTCGGCGCAGATATGCTCTACCTTAAAGAGAGTATCGATGCCGCTTCCGAGAGAAACAGATCCTCGCAAAACCCCAAAAATTCCGAGGATGGGCGGACATTGGGAATATCACCTTTGAACAGGTAAGCGGTTTTCCCTACAGAGTTGGGCTTTTATTCCCGTTGTTGCTCTTCGACTCATATCGACACTTTTGCTGATGCTAGAATCGACATTCACCTTACGTAGCTGCGGTATCCGAGATGATCATGATTGCCAAGAAGAGCAGGTCATTGTGAGGGGATTCCCTGGGAACGCGGCACGCACTGAACGTGGGATCCAATATCTGGGCAAGCGTCTTGCAAAATACGTGCTCTTGATGACATACCCTGACCAACCTCATTTGCCTCGCAAGAAGACGAAGGCTCAGACCTACTCTGGCCCCTTCTCTCCCTCGAGAACACCGGATGACTATGGTGCCAAAGCTGAAACGTCATGCATTGATGCGGAGCAATTGAACTACGATGAGCATCACGCATACCAAATAACAAGTATTAGTTTCATTGGCCACTCTCTTGGGGGCCTCGTGCAGACATATGCTATTGCGTACATTCAAAAACACACTCCTGATTTCTTCGACAAGATCAGACCTATCAACTTCATTGCACTCGCAACACCATTTTTGGGGCTAAGCAACGAGAACCCCTTGTATGTTCGGTTTGCCTTGGATTTTGGCCTCGTTGGTCGCACTGGTCAGGATTTGGGACTTAGTTGGACGGCACCGAGGGCTAGGAGCGGCTGGGAAGCGATAATTGGCGGGAAGGGAGAATCTTCTGATTATCCGGGACATGCAGACGCCCGAGCCAAGCCTTTGTTGAGGATTCTACCATCGGGGCCTGCCCACGAGGTCCTTACCAAATTCAAGCACCGCACGATCTACTCCAATCTAGTAAATGACGGGATTGTTCCCCTACGAACGTCATGCTTACTCTTTCTTGACTGGAAAGGCTTAGAACGGGTCGAGAAGGCGAGGAGAGAGAATGGAATAGTTGGAACTATGGCTGAATGGGGCTGGGCTGAACTGACTGGGGCAAATTCGAAATCCCCAAGAGTGTCTCGCCCAGTTAATGGCTTGGAAGTGACAGATGCTTCTAGGAGCGCCACAGAGGCTGTTGAGGAGGCACCAACGATGATGGTTTCTCGGACAATTGTTACCACGGAATCTGTCTGCTCTTCCTCCTCTTCTCCCGTTGGGGGGAGACCTGAAGTTCAAACGCAGCCACTACATAGAGCCGGTGGTGCATCCACGGACATTGAGCTGGATGCACACATGCCGCCATCTAGTCCTCTAACTAGCTTGTTTTCGATGTTCAAGCCAAAGGTGCCTGGGCGCAGGCAAACAAAGATCCTCAAGCGCAGTCAAACCCTGGCTACTCCAATAGCCAGGGACCCAATTAAGCAAGACGAATCTTACTCTAACCAATCCTGTTATGATATTGGATTCAATGCCCCCCCTCAAACCACCGTATTTGAATCGGCCGGCGACCTTCTTATGCCGCCACTGCCACCGATCGATTACATTGTTAACCATGCGTCAAGGCCTCGTACCATATTCCACGACCGGATTTACCGCCCCGAGGATATTCCACCCCCTATTATGAAAAAGAAGGCTCCAACGCTGAATTCAACACCGGAGAAAACTGCACCAGCCACCCATCCATTGATTGGAGAGCCTTTAAACGAGACCGGGCTTAAGGTCGAAGAGAAGATTGCCCGGGCTTACCACCATGGGCTCTCGTGGCGAAAGGTCCTTGTCCGCTTAGAACCTGATGCACACAATAACATTATTGTTCGGCGCATGTTTGCTAATGCTTACGGTTGGCCCGTCGTGGAGCACCTTGTTGATACCCACTTTGGATCGAAAGATAGTTGCGATGACATCCCGGGAAGCTCAACGCCATGTGTCGGGGCGATAGAGGATGACAGCCATGACTATACACATTTATCTTCTATTGCCGTGAACGCTAGCGTTACCTGAGCGCACCGACGGACTCTAACCTCGACGTCGGTTAATATTAGTCAAAAACTTCCTGTAATACTTGGAAACAACATACTTTGTGAGGCGTCGAATAATATAGATCATCAGTGATCATCAATACCCAAAGCTCCGTGTGAATGATAGCGAAGATGATTTAGAAGTGCAATTAACTTAACATACTACTACTAGGGTTGTATATAAGGGTTCACCTTGTTCCTTCCAACTATCTACTCGTCACTAAGTTACCAGGTTCCTTTCCCGAAGCTGTACTTACTAATAGTTCAATGTAGGCAATGGTCTTATCGATAAGCCGAAACCGCCACAACGAGCCAGAAAACTTTTACCCCGTTGGACTCCCAGGTTTCTTTCCCTCGTATAGCACACTGAAGACCCAAGCATGAAGACTGAACTGGACGAGGTATTATGTTCTACATTCGGTTTCCTTGAGGCCGTGGACCGATTTTCTAATTAGTTCGTGCAATTTTAGCTGGTCGAATTCCTTCATCATGGAAATACTCAGATAAGACAAATTGGTAACTATGATCTGCCCTTCTACGATAAACTCGTGACCCCCTACTAGGCCTCCTTGAATTAACGGGAAACGCGTCTGCAGCTTGCGAGAACTTAGTAGGATATTCCACTTCGAAGCCCGAGATCTTCAAGCGTCATCAGCTTTTGCCTATACGGGATTTGAAACTCTTAGTTCGAGATTATACAGTCAGTGAGCACGTTCCTTGATGTCTGGCAATAAGCCATTTCAATATTCAAGATGATTGATGCCCTGACTGTCTAACAGCCGATCGCGAGTAATGTATTAACAATGCTCATCAACCTTTCTGCTGATGGGGAGGTACTGGACAACCTTGCTACTGATGATGCCTTTCTGGAAGCACTTCTCACAAAAGTTACAGTAAGTTCTATCTGCACCGTTTTCATACCTTCGCCTTCTTCTTCCACAACCTTCTTCAGTGACATCCCTTGATTACTGCGCATATGCTCACAAGCTAGGTAACAGAATAACAAAGAGCGAAATGCAGACCGCGTCTCGATGCTACTCGCCAACCTCGGGAAATCAGAGAAAATTAAAAGAATATTTTCTCTGAAACGCCGATCAGCCGAGCCTGTGTCAAATTCTGTTTATGCCGTGGATCAGTTGATGGACTGTTTTGTGAAAGGCGCCGAGGGTGCGCTCAACCAACATGCGAATTACGACTATTTATCATACCTATTTGCCGATCTGTCGAAGCTAGAGGAAGGGCGTGTCTATTTTACTTCGAGGCAGGATTATGATGACGTTGTGCCTGTAACGAAGCTCACCGTGTTTACAGAGCATAAGAGTACAGTCCGAAGGAGGGGTATCGCGTCGACCATCAAGAACGTCGCGTTCGACATTCCTTTTCATCCAACCCTCTTATCCGAAGACGAGGCAAATCTTCTTCCCTACATACTCTTGCCAATTATGGGGCCAGAGGAATACCCGGAGGAGGAGACTGCAGATATGCTCCCAGACCTCCAGTTGCTCCCACCCGACAAGCAGAGAGACAGTGACCACGGCATCCTAGTTACGCATCTCGAAACACTTCTCTTGCTGACAACCACTCGGCAAGGGCGAGACAAGTTGAGGGAAGTCAATGTTTATCCCTTAATCAGAGAGTGTCACCTTCATGTTGACGCTGATGACGTTCGTGAGGCTTGTGATAGATTGGTTCAGGTTCTAATGCGAGACGAAGAGGAAGAAGGTAAATTCCCCGCGCCACAGGGACATGATGACGACCAGAAGGTTGTGGAATTATTTTGATATTCATACTACCTGCCACCTGTCATGGTAAGAATTGGATGTATTGGTGAAGAAAACCAATTACCCTGAGTTTCAGATTCTCAGAACACTACTACAGTAGCAATACTATGAATGAAGCAACACAATCATCTTTGGATGGTATAATGGATTAAAAGTACCGTAGTACTTGTTCTTGGTTTTACACCCCCTAATATACTAACTTGGTAGTATGGTAGTACTAGTGTGAGATTCTTTGATCTCTAGTAATATTCATATTATTTATATAGAATAGAACTAGGTACAGTAGGGATTAAGTACACCAAAGGTCATGTGACACCAAGATCGAAGCTTACTTAAACACCGACTGCTGATGTTTGATCTTTATGCCCCATTTGTGTTCTCGCCGCCTTTCCTCTGATAACACTTCTCCCCGACTACTGAAGTACATGTCATCTCCATATCTCTGTCAACACCCCTGGGTACGCCCCTACCACTACCGAGGCTTCCTAGAGACCCCGACTGGCTTCCCGGCGCCATAATCCGACCAAAGCTATCATGGCCTCCACACCCACAAATGATCCGACCTCGCGAACTCCAACAGGGTCATCTGGAGGAGCACCGCCTATGCGGATTCGGCGGCCTAGGGCGGCTGATCCACTTGTACGCCCGAAAAGGAAGACTGCGCCCAAAGGCCCTTGGGGCAGTGGGCAGGCGCCAAGATCATTTCCATCTCGACCAGCGACGTCCACTACGCAATCCGAAACAGTGAATATACCCCCAGCGAAAAGTGACTTCGCCGCGAATGGCTTCAGCGGCCCTTTATTATCCGAAACTTATGTGGATTATCCTCTTGTGATCACAAAGCGGGCGATCAAGGAAGGATTGAAGCATCATATTGCGAGATTCGCGTCGAAGAAGGTAGTAGATCCTCGCGACGAATCCCAATTTACTAGGCCAGTTCGACTTCAGCGCCGCGATCCAAGGACACGTCAACACGAACCCAATGCGGACAAGGGGCAGGCTGGACAAAGACTGTCTTCTGAAACCAGCAACCAGATTGATGACCTTGAAAGGGAAGAGGTGGAGGCGAGGAAAGCTGCGCGCGAGAAGGAGCGAGCGGAAAATCTCTCTCAAATTGCCCCCTCCATCGGATCCGCCCCGAAGCGGACCAATGTACCGAAACAGAAGACGCAGCAGGTTTTCAAAACAGATATGACAGCGGAGGAGATTGCTAGAACTCGGATTAAGTACGAGGAGGCTCTGCCTTGGCATCTAGAGGATTTCGATAATAAAAACATCTGGGTTGGGAATTATGAAGCCGCTCTCTCAGAAACTCACGCAGTTTTCATACTCGAGAGTACGGGGAAAATGACAATGATACCCGTGGAGAAGTGGTATAGGTTCAATGCAAAAAATCAATTCAAGACGCTTACTATCGAAGAGGCGGAGAAGTTCATGGCCAAGAAGATCAAAGACCCCAGATGGTTCATGGAGAAACAACAACAACAAGCCCAGCGAAAGGAACTGGAACAATTTGCAAAGCAAAGGAAAGTTTACGCTGGAAAACAGGGCACTCCAGCTGCTGAAGGGTTAGAAGCCGGCGAGATGGATTTTGAAGAAGACCGATTTGCTGATGACGAGGAGCACGACGATCTCTTCAATGAGGACGAAGATGCAAAAGCGGCAGAGAAACGAATAAAACAGGATCAATTGAAAGCAAATGTCTTTGATCTGAAAAACGAAAAGGACTACGAGAAGGAAGAATTGAGAGAGAAGAAGGAAAAGGAAGCCCAACGAGTACTTGGAAAGAAAGTACGAAGAGCCCTGCAAAAGAGGGAGAAGAATTACGATTACAGTAGTGGCTCCGACGTCAATCCGTATACGGATGATGAGGTACGTTTGTCATCAAGCTCCTGGTATTTGCCGAGTTCTTATTCTAACCTTGATTCACTTTGTGGATAGAGTTCCGATGAGACGGATGCTGAGAAAATCAAGGAAGAGGAGCGGAAGTCTGAGGAAGAAAAGAACAAAAAGGATTCCGCAACGTCTTCAAAAGGCAACACTACTCCTTCGGGCCGCCCAAAGCATGCTGATCTGTCAAAGAAAGCCGTGGCTGGTGCATCGCGGAAGCGCCTTGGATCCCCAAATGTGTCCGATGCAAGTGGAACAGACACGTCTCGCAAGAAGGGCAAGAACAAGCATTCGCTTTCCCAGACCCCAACTCAACCGGGCTCTCGTCCTATGTCTCCGGTTGCATCGTCTATACCGGTGCGTCACCTGTATACCTGTGTACTGATTTGACCGCTAATTGCGCACAGGGTAACAAGAAACGCGTGCGGAATATCATCCCTGGTGCAGGATCCGCAAGTGATGTCGACGGTGCCGCGGGTTCTGGTGGAGAGATGAGCGAAAGTGGCAAGTCCAAAAAGTTGAAACTTAATCCTCCTTCAGTGATGTCTCAGGGAGAAACACCACAGGGGTCAAGAGCTGGCAGCCCGAACCTAGTGGTCGGTAAGAATTTCTCTGGAAGTCGTGCTAGTAGTCCCGAGTCACTACGAGGCATGTAGCACCCATCAATTCTTGACTTGATCTGTGTGAAGGTTCAGACACTAACATTATTAGGTCTCAATCTTACAGGCCAGACCCGTCTTTCGACTCCCGGACCGACTACTGCGCAAAGCTTTCCTACCCCTGCGGAGATTCATGCTGCGATTCCCGCAAGTGGTATCTTGAGCACTGATCTACTCAAGATTTTTCGGCCTCGCATTGGCGAGTCTCGAGAGAACCATAGACATTTTATCGCAATTGTCAAGGACGTCGGCGTTTATGGAAAAGAAGACCGTCTGTTACGACCAGGTCCATGGAACGAAGCATAGCGGTGTTACCGGGGTTCTCAGGCTGCGCATCAAGGCCAAATTAGACCTTGAATCAACTTGTCCGCTCTTCGCAGACGAGAGGGTGACTTGAGAACAATTACATAGCAGCTTGAGACAATCATTCAGTTCTAAATGTCAATTATCTGGAGGGCATAACACGTCCAATAGTTAACCGACAAAGACAATCAAGTATGTAACGAAGACACAAAATGCATAGAGAAGTGAACTTGAAGGGTCCGAGGTCGGCTAGCCGTTGCCGACACTCGATTCTAAAGATATCATTTCGACTGTAGATGCTATCTGAGGAAAACAGTTAAATGGTACACATACCGGTACACAAGATCATGAGAACAAGACAACTGCGACAAGACAACCCTCAGCGCTAAGAGGAATCATAAGATTTAAAGGAATTCATGAACTAAATAAGTTTTAGATTTCAAACAGTGGTGGCACCGGCAGCGCGTGAGGTGCCTTCGTTTCCCTCCTCAAACTTCTCCCAGTTTGCCAGAATATGGGCAATTCTGGGGGAGTTTGTGAGCCGGTAGACATCTTCAAAGTACTCCTTGGTGATTTCAAATGGCCGAGCCGTAACGTTCGGAATATATTTTCCAACCAATTTACTAGGATCGATGGTGGTCTTGTTGATCTTCTTCAGCAAGAATGAGCGGAAAGGCTTGACACCAGAGCGCAGGAAAGTGCTGTGGAAGGGGACATCGATTCCCTTGAGGGGAATTGTAGCAAATCCACGCTCCAGATCGATCGGCTTTGGCTTCGACTCGGTTTGTTTCACGCATTCCTGGATGATATTGACAAGGTGAGCCTTCACGTCGTCCAAAGACATATTCTGCATCAAAGCCGGAATGTCGATATTTTGCGCCTTGAGATAGTTGAGCAAGTTTGTGAGGCAGTCAAGCGCACGAAGCTACGGACTAATTAGAGCGGTTCGGATAGTTTGGTAAAAAAAAAGGGGAGTAGAAGACTTACATCACCAGCCGCAACGTATTGCATGTTTGCGACATTGTAGTTGACAATTTCTAAGAGCCAGCCAGTTTGCTCAGAGATGTTCTCTACGACGTACTGAAGTGCTTGCTCGTTGAAGGTCTTTGAGATACGGCTGGGGTTGACTGCACACATAGAGTAGTTCGAGCGACCTTGTTCGTCGCGCTCGACGGCAACTTGCATTGTCAGACCGCGATAGAAGACGACCGAGACCAAGCTTTCAATGGGCATGACTTCAGCGAGCGCAGCAAGGGCGGAATACTCGCCAAGTGAGTGACCGGCAAAGCTGCTGTCCCGCTGGACAAGACCCTTTGAACGCATGTCTTCGAAACTTGCCTTCTCCATCAGCGTCAAAGCCGGTTGGGTGAACTGAGTGGCGGAAAGGAGCCCTGTAGGGGAGCGGTATGTGTAAGAGGCCGTGTTTTCATCAATTTCCTTGAAGATTTTCTCGGACTTGATGGTCCCGTCCGCGTTGACAGTCTCGAACGTCATGGACATGTAGTTTTGACGAATGGCTTTGCCACGGGGTCCGCCAAAGTACACTGTAAGTTCCTTCGGGTTATTCTTGACGATTTCGATGATCGACAGGCCGTAGTTCTCAATGAAGTGACGATCTGCCCGATCCCAAACCTCTTTGGCAACTGGACTGGTGGCATACAGCTCCATCCCCATACCTTGTTCTTGGGATCCTTGGCCGGTGAAGACATATGCAGTGACTGGCTGCTCAACTTCTGCTTCACCCAGGAGAACCTTGTCTTCGGTTTCCTTGTTGCTGGCCTCAACCTTGATGATCTTACGACCAGCAACCATACCGACATGTTGCAGCCTAACTGTTATCATGTCGTTAGGCAGAACCATGCCGACAAGAGATACATGGAAGCCCCGAACACGGCCGATGTTGTTCTCAGCGGCCCAGGTTTCGACTAGGCTGCGGACAGCAGCGCTTGTGTACATTCCATGAGTAATGGTACCAGGTAAGTTTGCATAGCTAGAGAAAACTCTGGAAACGTGAATGGGGTTGTAATCACCAGACACCCTAGCATAGGTTTCGTTAGACGCAGGAGCACGAAGAGCCAGTGGCGTCTTCCCGCTGAGAGGAATGGGGTTCTCGAAATAGACAGGCTGTTCGATGGAGGTTCCGTTTCGCTGGAGATAGTCAATCACGGGGTTACCATGGGAGGTGCCCGCCTCATAGTCGACGGAGGCGACCTGGATAATTTCTTTGGTAGGAAGTTCAAAGACAACCTGTCCAACCGTCTGAACCTGGCTAAAAACAGCCTTGTTCTTGAATCGGATCAGACTCTGGAGACGGAAGGTGAGGGTTTGGCCCAACAGCTCAACATCATCCCTATCAAGGCGGAACCACTCTTTCGACCGAAGAATTGCCACGTCTCGGCTAGACGCAAGGTGGACCTGCATTGGGACCTCATCTTTGCGCTGGAATGTGTTCTCGAAGTCCAAGTAGGCTCCTCGGTACAAGAACTGGCTGGTGACATGCATGATAGGCTCGCCGTCCCTCTTGATGGTTCCGCAGACCTCCACAACCTTCCCAGAATCTTCGTTGATAATAGAATTGATCTGAGCAGTGGTGTCCAAAACATCGCCTACCTTGAGCGGCTGGGCACCAGGAACCATCCTGAACCCATTGGACAAATGCACTAGCTTCAACAAGTCACCGTCTATGGTCCGAGGGAAGATTGGCTTGGTGATGGCTTTCCATCCCGCCACAATCGCGAAATCCATGGGAGCAAAGACTTCTTTTCCAGGACGCTCAACGAAGGCCTCTCCTGTGTTGCCTACGGCATGAACGAAATCAGCGACAGCCTGAGACGTTATCGACTCACGACCTCCACTAAACGTGGCCGTGGTTGGCGTATCAAAAGGGACATCCCTGTTACCAAACCAAACACGGTAGTAGAATTCTTTGATACGGTCGTTGCGATTGTCCATGACCTCTCTGATTGGTGCATATCCGGCTTCAGGGTGGTATGTGAACAAGAAAGACAGAGGAACCACGCCGCTTTCAGCAGTTCTTCCCTCATACAGAGTGAGACTGATTTGATCCTTCTCGTTCAGCTTCACATCGACTGTCTTCACGAGTTTGCCAGACTGGTAAGGCTCCCTCACACTGATGACTGTCTTTGAAGGATCCTCTGGACTTGCGATCTCCACATACATCCCCGGCGTTGGCGCAATGATTCGCTTCATGGGGTTTGTCTGGAAGCGGTGACCTTGGACAAACACATCTGCCAAAAATAGAGCGTGCCTCCAAGAATATGAACGGCCAGCGAGAAGGCGACACCAACGGCTGACATCCGGCAAGTCTGCTGGAGAAGAGGACAATCGATAGCTGATCTTGGTTGCATCTTCTGAGATTGTGAGACCATCGGTTTCAAGCTCCTCCTTAACCTCACCCAGTCGTCCCCCGAAGTATTCCGTAGCCGGTATCGATTTCTCCTCGCCAACATACACATCCCTCACGAGGTTGTTGATGTGCCCCTGGTGAATGGAGTTCAGAATGTCTCCAACGGGCTCGTCAATAACGGTTGAGAACTTGGCGGCCATTGGGCCTTGTAGGATACAGGTCCTTTCGACATCTTGACCGAAGACTGCCTCCAAATCCTCGCTCTGCCAAAGAGAATCCTTCTTGAACCAGTACTCGAAATTGTCATCCAATGAAGGAACGAAAGGTACAGGCTTCTGGCCACGACGCTGGCAAAGCAGAAGGAAATGCTGAACATCTTGAGCGTTGATGAGCTGAGATGCCGCTTCGGGATAGGCCGCGAGGATGTTATCGACGGCGGGATAAGGGACGTTGAGCTCGGAGTAGTTCTGGAGAAGCGATGCGCGACCTTCGGCTGTAGTGAAACGTTCCTCGACCCGGCGAATGAAATCGCTTGTCAACCTTTTCAAGGAATCGTCGATCCATCTGCCTTCGTGCTTGACATACATCAATTCCACCATGCGGTGCACAACCTCTGCGTAAGTCATATCTTCCAGGTCGACTGTTTCTCCAGCCGAATTGCAACCGAACCAAACCTTCTGAAAGTCATCGTTCAGCTTCTTGATGATATAGTTCCTCTGCTTCTTGAGCTCTGGCACACGTTTCGCTTTGTCGAGCTTGAAAATTTTCTGATCCATCTCGTGCCAGAACAAGACACCCCGGGTGGCCAGTTTGTGAATTGGTTCTCCCATTTCTGACAGGACAGTTACTACTCCTCCAGCAGCACTCTTGTAGGTGTTCTCCCAGTCCTGGTCATCAAGACCAGGAGCATCCACAATGGCCTGTTTGGCGTTCTTTGATGTGTGTGCTTCCTTGGCTGTCATCATGCGACTGCCGAACATACATCCATCAAAAGGCATCGGCGGATAGCCGAACCGAGATGACCAGTTTCCAGAGAGATACGGGTATGTGTCTTCGGAACCGCCAAAGCCACTGCCGGCGACAAGAATGATGTTTTCACACCGTCTGATACGGCTATACATCTGCAAAACGGGCTGGTGGAAATCCTCAAAAGAGTGGTGTCCACCTCCACGGCCACCAGTCCACTGCAAGATAACAGGGAACTCGGGATTTGCTTTGGCGATGTTGATGACTTGCTGAATAGCATCCACGGAGCCTGGTTTGAAAGCGATATGCTTAATACCGAGAGTTTCAATATACTCATTTGCAACTTCGATAGACGGGACTCCAGCACCAATGGCGAGACCTTCAATTGGGACACCATCAGCTCTCAGCCTACCGATCAGAGGAATCTGCCAACCCATGGCACGGGGGTTAACATAAATTAGGTTGACGGTAATGCCCCGGCCTGGAGGAATGGCCTTCTCGATCTTGGCGATTGCCTCCGTCATGGTTTTGGCATTGTAATAGCCACCACCAGCGAGTTCGACGTGGTATCCCGCGTTCATCGTTGCAGCAACGAAATCCCAAGGAACAGTAGTCGGAGTCATCCCAGCCACCATGATAGGTGGAATACCCAATAGCCGGCTCATTTTGGTGTCGACAAAAGTCTGGCCAGTTGCATTCTTTACTAGACGTGGTCCGTATTCCTTTACCCAGTCAATGGCATATTTGACTGAGTGCTCATCGCGGTCGAACAACTCTGGCTTGTAACCTATTTCAGCATTGGTACCATCCATCGTGCCTGCAAGGATCACGCGAACACCCGTGCCATCTTTGTTGCGATTGGTAAGTGCTCCAAGACCTGAGATGCCTCCGGGACCGAAATCAATGATGTGGGTGGCGCCTGGGAAAACAGTTGTCTGTTCCCAATTTACGGGATCATGGGTGATCATCCGTACTAGCGCAGGAACAATGTTCGCATCGCTAATTTGTCTCAGATCATCGCCAGACTTGGTTCCATACACTGGGATAGCAAGGGACTTCGGCGAAATCTCTACGTCTTCCACATCCTCTATGATACGGTCATACGCCGAGTACAAGTACTGGCTGTGGAAAGGGGCTGTGATTGGAAGGAACCGGTTGACAAAGCGCACTTTACGCTGTGTGAACGGCACGCGATTCTGATCCAAGCCGGTGGGAGCCTTGACCTTGCGTAGACGAAGATTGAGACCGTAGAGGGAGATAGGTGGTCCAGTAACGACGAAGTTCCGGGCGCTATTGACCAAAGATATCGAAATATGGCGATCTTCCGGGAGGTGCTGGTTGGTCATGTCGATGTGCTCCTGAACGGCGGCTCTCGGAAGATCACGAAGTGACAACATAGGAGTCGGGGTGCCCTCCCCATTTTCGATGGAGTCCTGTAATACGGATGGTGCAATGGAGGTTCGAGGGTATGCTTGCTGGCTGCGTAGACCAATCCAGAAGAGCAGAGTCAAAGCGTTTGCGGCCGCCTTCTTGAAACTTTCCCAGGTAGTTGCGGAAGCAATTGCCGCCGCGGTAACGATACCCTGGGAATGGCCCGTAGTCCCTCTGAACCGTTCAAGGATTTCGCCCGGCTCTCTCCCAAGCACTTTGCATGTAACTGCGAAGTGTGCTAACTGGACTAACCCGATCAATGGTAAACTGACCGGAGCGGACACGAGATAGTCGACATCGGGCTGAGCGTCGGGCTCCTGGAGCCATTGCATGACATTCAAGCCTTTGGGGTAGAGCTTGTTGGCGTCTGGCTCACGGGAAAGAGATTGTAGTAGCTCGGCCGACGAGGATATGAGATCATCCACAAAGGGTGTGTAAGTATTATAAACCTCTCTCAATTCATCAAAGTATTCTTCAATGTTCCCTTGCCCACCGAAGACAGAGTAGATACTTGCTTTCTCATCCGAAGCAGTTCTGAAGAGCGCAGAATCATAAGGCTTGGTTGGCCTCCCGGCAGCTGCTCGCCCAGCATAGTATGCTTCAACGACCAGAACCTTCTTAGCTGTGATCCCAGGGAGGGTGGCAGCGACTGCATGAACATCATTCCCACGCATGAATGCACGCTCAAACTCGTTGAGAACCAGTTTGAGAACGTCCTGATTAGTCCCATGTGCGTCATCCTCGCCCTCTTCGACTTCACGCGCGACGTGGCCGATGTACCGAGCCACGAGCTCCGTTACTGAAGAAGGCTCGTCGTCTTGTGCAAGCTCATCTGTAGGCTCCGGTAGTGAAACTGTGAAAGTGTCTTTCAGCTGCGAGGCATGAAAATGCAGGGACGTCGGCACGAGGAAGGAGAATTCCAGCGATCCGTGAGATAAAATGAGGGGTCTCAATGACTGCGATGAGCGAGGTGTATTAATGCCCGTCTGGGGGCCCGTTGATGTTCCATACATCTTGTCGTAGTCTCGTGTCTAATTCTGCAAAATGTGGTAGTAGCAACCCAGATTGTAGCGGAAACAACCAGGCTAGAAGAATCTGCGACCGTCAATGAGTGAGGATTGATTCAGGACACTCAGAAATGAATGAAAAAAGGGGTGACTATGCCATTGAGAAAAGATGGCGGGGTGGAGTCATTTAGAGCAAGCCATACCGATTATTAGGAGTAATTATTCTGGCAGAGAGGTCGTTCGACTCGAGATTATACCAGAAAAGAAGGTTCGGTTGGAATTGAAAAGAAAATACAGGCGAAAAAAGAAGGACTATAGAGAAGAGGACGATGGGCACGAGAAAGATTAAAAAGAGAAGAAGGCCCTGAGAACTGATATCTTTGTGTCGGAATCCCAGCGAGACAAAAAAAAATATCGGTCAAGCGAACAAGATATGCCGAATCGCTGCAGTGCCTGGCCGTCCATATAAAGTTTTGTAATGTTGAACCAGTCAGACGGAGAAGAAATTCCATAGGCTTAGACTGGACGGTTGAACAAGAAATCTCTTAATTGGGTATGGTGGATCGTGGATCTGCCCCAAAGGTCGAAAACGGTTGGGCTGGACCGTTGGATGCTAGTAATTCCGTGACAATACACTACCCTACTTACTGTACACTCGCGTTCTTCGGTATACGGAGGCGGGTAGTGGTGATCACACAGGGCTCAAGGTTGTATGACCGTGCCCATGTGGTGTTCAAACTCTGGAGAGATGCAATTGACCAGTAATTGCCCCAAGAAGCGATTGCGAAAAAGATGCTTCCATGTATTCCAAGTCCGTACCACTACTTAATAGTAGTATAGTAGTACAGTACTAAGTAGGCATTGATGTATTGGAACTCCAAGGTTAAATTTGGGTCTCATGACTTACCCTCCGTGTACTATACTCCCAGTCCAACTTGAAAAGATAATAATAAAATTTGCCTGCTGGAGAATGAGCTCGGAGCAACTGAACAAGGGAGGGGCATTTTATAGTGTATGGGATTACAAGCCTAACCTGATCGGGACCAAAGCTCGAGACAGTCGGAGCACTCAACCATCCCATCGAGTGACGAGTCAAGCCGTTTTGTTTCCCCTAGTATCAGAATTCTCGGACCCATGCAAGCGAAATAATAATAACCAGACCCCCAACACTCATCAACAGGTTACCAGCGGGAGTGGCTATTGTAAGAGCTCTCGATCTCCTTCCTTCGGACTCTCCTTTCTCCTGTTCTGTTCATTTCAATTACTACCACTATTTTGTTCAATTCCCACTCTTACGCTGTTTCATCTAATTCCTCACTTTTTCTTGGATAATTTTTTTTTTTACATTCTCCGCCTTGAAATCGTCCTCGCAATTACTGCTCTTATGTTGTGAGTTCTCCGGAATATTCTCAAGTTAATGTGAGTTTGCTCTCCCTTGCTTTACAAACCATTCTCTTACCCCATGATTCTACCACCATGTTCTCCATGAAGTTGATTTGGACCTTGTGCTGACCATTTGTTCGAACAGAAGTTAGATCCCACATTGTCTCTTTGATCAACGGCCCTCAACACTCCGGAATAAACATCTGATTCTGTATTTGCAGCTGATACCTCGTGTCGAACAAAAATGCGTCCCGAGATCGAACAAGAGCTGGCTCACACCTTGCTGGTCGAACTTCTGGCTTACCAGTTTGCGTCTCCAGTAAGGTGGATCGAAACACAAGATGTCGTGCTTGCAGAGAAGCGGACAGAACGTATCGTTGAGATTGGGCCAGCAGACACATTAGGTGGGATGGCAAGGAGGACACTTGCGTCCAAATATGAAGCATATGATGCCGCCACATCTGTGCAACGTCAAATACTTTGCTACAACAAAGATGCGAAGGAAATCTATTACGATGTGGATCCAGTGGAAGAAGAGCCCGAGGCTACACCAGAGGCTGCAGCTACTACCGCAACATCGGCTGCTCCAGCCGCTACCGTAGCAGCCTCTGCGCCTGCTTCTTCAGCACCCCCAAGCGCTGGTCCGGCGGCGCTTGTTGACGATATCCCTGTGACTGCTCTGGACGTGGTTAGAACACTCGTGGCTCAAAAGCTGAAGAAGGGTCTATCGGAAATACCATTGAACAAAGCTATTAAAGATCTGGTTGGAGGTACGTGGATAAACGTCCAAGAGATACCTCAGAGTGTGTACACTAACCGAATGCGTTGAATAGGCAAATCTACGTTGCAAAACGAAATTCTAGGAGATTTGGGCAAAGAATTCGGCTCCACGCCGGAGAAACCAGAAGATACCCCTCTCGATGAGCTGGGTGCCTCTATGCAAGCTACATTCAATGGGCAGCTGGGAAAACAATCTTCTTCACTGATCGCTCGCTTAGTATCGTCCAAGATGCCTGGAGGCTTCAATATCACAGCTGTTCGTAAATACTTGGAAACCAGGTGGGGCTTGGGCTCCGGCCGACAGGATGGTGTCCTTCTCCTCGCCCTGACTATGGAGCCCGCCTCTCGGATTGGTTCAGAGCCGGATGCTAAAGGTTACCTTGACGACGTCGCCAACAAATACGCCGCCAGCGCGGGTATCAGTCTTTCAGCTCCGACAGCTGCTGGTGATGGCGGAGCAGGTGCTGGTGGAATGCTCATGGACCCTGCCGCCATTGATGCCCTGACGAAGGACCAGCGTGCTCTTTTCAAACAGCAACTCGAGATCATTGCACGGTATCTCAAGATGGACCTCCGGGCTGGTCAGAAAGCCTTCGTCACCTCGCAGGAAAGCCAGAAAACTCTTCAAGCGCAACTTGACCTTTGGCAAGTCGAACACGGTGATTTTTACGCTTCGGGCATCGAACCAGCCTTTGATTCTCTAAAAGCTCGTGTTTATGATTCCTCCTGGAACTGGGCTCGTCAAGATGCTTTGAGCATGTACTATGATATCATCTTCGGAAGACTCAGGGCCGTCGACCGCGAAATTGTAAGCCAGTGTATTCGCATCATGAACCGCTCGAATCCCCTACTCCTTGAGTTCATGCAGTATCATATCGACAATTGTCCAACCGAACGGGGAGAAACCTACCAGCTCGCCAAAGAACTCGGCGAACAGCTCATTGAAAATTGCAAAGAGGTTCTCGGCGTTTCTCCCGTCTATAAAGATGTTGCCGTTCCAACCGGTCCTCAAACCACAATTGATGCGCGCGGAAATATCGATTACCAAGAAGTGCCTCGTGCAAGCGCTCGCAAATTGGAACACTATGTGAGGCATATGGCGGAGGGTGGCCCCATCTCGGAATACAGCAATCGCGCCAAGGTGCAGAATGATTTGAAGAGCGTTTACAAGATGATTAGGAGGCAGCACCGGCTGTCCAAGTCTTCGCAATTGCAATTCAATGCGCTTTATAAGGAGGTCATTCGGGCTCTTAGCATGAACGAAAATCAGATTATGCCACAGGAAAACGGCAATGCGAAGAAGCCTGGTCGGAGTAGCATTGTACGCAACGGAAGCCCTCGTTCTGGAAAAGTCGAAACAATTCCATTCCTGCATCTCAAGAAGAAGAACGAGCACGGCTGGGATTACACCAAGAAACTTACCGGTGTCTATCTAGACGTGCTAGAGTCCGCTGCACGGTCTGGTCTGACATTCCACGGTAAGAACGTCTTGATGACTGGCGCGGGTGCTGGGTCTATTGGAGCCGAGGTTCTCCAAGGTTTGATCAGTGGTGGCGCTAAGGTTATTGTCACAACGAGTCGGTATTCCCGTGAAGTAACAGAGTACTACCAAGCCATGTATGCACGCTACGGTGCGCGTGGTTCGCAGCTCGTCGTGGTTCCTTTTAATCAAGGTAGCAAGCAAGACGTGGAAGCCCTGGTCGACTACATCTACGATACGAAGAAGGGCCTGGGTTGGGACTTGGATTTCATCGTTCCGTTCGCCGCGATTCCAGAAAACGGCCGCGAGATCGATTCTATCGACTCAAAGTCGGAGCTCGCCCATCGCATCATGCTGACCAACCTCCTCCGGCTCTTAGGTTGTGTCAAGGTACAGAAACAAACCAATGGCTTCGAAACGCGACCCGCCCAGGTTATTCTCCCGCTGTCCCCTAACCATGGTACTTTCGGGAACGATGGTCTGTATTCTGAATCGAAACTCGCCCTGGAAACCCTTTTCAATCGCTGGTACTCTGAGAACTGGAGTAACTACCTTACGATTTGCGGTGCAGTCATTGGATGGACCCGTGGCACGGGATTGATGGGTGGTAACAACATGGTTGCCGAGGGTGTGGAGAAACTCGGTGTTCGTACCTTTTCGCAGCAGGAAATGGCTTTCAACCTGCTCGGTCTCATGGCACCCGCCATTGTGAACCTTTGCCAGCTTGATCCTGTGTTCGCTGATCTCAATGGAGGACTCCAGTTCATCCCCGATCTAAAAGATCTCATGACTAGGCTTCGTACAGAAATCATGGAGACAAGTGATGTCCGCAGAGCAGTTATCAAGGAGACTGCAATTGAGAACAAGGTTGTCAACGGGGAGGATAGCGAGGTCCTCTACAAAAAGGTCACCGCAGAACCCCGGGCAAACATCAAATTCGAATTTCCCAACCTACCGAACTGGGAGGACATTAAACCTCATAATGAAACCCTCAAGGGCATGGTCAACTTGGACAAAGTTGTTGTTGTCACTGGTTTCTCCGAAGTTGGACCGTGGGGTAACTCTCGAACTCGATGGGAGATGGAGGCATACGGCAAGTTTTCCCTGGAAGGTTGCGTGGAAATGGCTTGGATCATGGGTCTCATCAAGCACCATAACGGTCCCATGAAGGGCAAGGCTTACTCTGGCTGGGTTGATGCGAAGACTGGGGAGCCGGTGGACGACAAGGATGTCAAGGCGAAATACGAGAAGTTTATTACTGAGCATTCCGGTATCAGACTCATTGAGCCAGAGTTATTCAAAGGATATGACCCCAAGAAGAAACAGCTGCTTCAGGAAATTGTCATTGAGGAAAATCTAGAACCTTTCGAGGCCTCGAAAGAAACCGCCGAAGAGTTCAAGAGGGAGCACGGTGACAACGTGGAGATTTTCGAAGTTCCCGAGTCTGGAGAGTTTTCCGTCCGTCTCAAGAAGGGTGCCACGCTTCTCATCCCCAAGGCGCTTCAGTTTGACCGTTTGGTTGCCGGTCAGATCCCGACTGGCTGGGATGCAAAGAGATACGGCATACCTGACGACATTATCGAGCAAGTCGACCCAGTGACCCTCTTTGTCCTTGTTTGCACAGCCGAAGCCATGCTTTCCGCTGGTGTTACTGACCCTTACGAGTTCTACAAGTATGTCCACTTGTCGGAGGTTGGTAACTGCATTGGGTCTGGTATCGGAGGCACGCATGCCCTGAGAGGCATGTACAAGGATCGCTACCTCGATAAGCCTCTCCAGAAGGACATTCTGCAGGAATCTTTCATCAACACAATGAGTGCTTGGGTGAACATGTTGCTCTTATCCTCCACAGGACCCATCAAAACACCTGTTGGCGCTTGTGCTACCGCCGTTGAGTCTGTCGACATCGGTTATGAAACTATTGTGGAAGGCAAGGCCCGAGTCTGCTTCGTGGGTGGATTTGATGATTTCCAGGAAGAGGGTTCCTACGAATTCGCCAACATGAAAGCCACTAGTAACGCTGAAGATGAATTCGCCCACGGACGTACACCTCAAGAGATGTCAAGACCCACAACCACCACGCGTGCAGGCTTCATGGAATCTCAGGGTTGTGGTATGCAACTCATCATGAGTGCGCAGCTTGCTCTCGACATGGGTGTACCGATTTACGGTGTCATTGCCCTCACCACCACTGCCACTGACAAGATTGGCCGTTCCGTCCCCGCCCCCGGTCAGGGTGTGCTAACGACGGCGCGCGAGAACCCCGGTAAATTCCCGTCGCCCTTGCTAGACATCAAGTACCGTCGCAGGCAACTCGAACTGCGCAAGAAGCAGATTAGAGAATGGCACGAGTCAGAGTTGTTGTACCTCCAAGAGGAGGCTGAGGCCATGAAGGCGCAGGGCCCCGAAGTATTTGATGCGACCGAGTATATGCAAGAGCGTGCTCAGCACATCAACCGTGAGGCCGTCCGGCAGGAGAAAGATGCGCAATTCAGCCTTGGGAACGGCTTTTGGAAGCAAGACTCGCGTATCGCTCCTTTGCGTGGTGCTCTTGCCACGTGGGGTCTTACTGTGGATGATATTGGTGTTGCTTCTTTCCACGGCACTTCTACTGTCGCGAACGACAAAAACGAATCCGATGTCATTTGTCAGCAAATGAAACACCTGGGCCGAAGCAAGGGTAACGCCCTCATGGGTATTTTCCAGAAGTATCTCACTGGACACCCGAAAGGTGCTGCTGGTGCCTGGATGTTCAACGGGTGTTTGCAGGTCTTGGACAGCGGCCTGGTCCCAGGTAACCGAAACGCTGATAATGTCGACAAGGTGATGGAGAAGTTCGACTACATTGTTTATCCCAGCCGCAGTATCCAAACAGATGGCATCAAAGCCTTCTCAGTCACGTCATTTGGTTTCGGGCAGAAGGGTGCTCAGGTAATTGGTATCCATCCCAAGTACCTCTATGCCACTCTCGATCGCGCACAGTTCGAAGTCTACAAGGCCAAGGTTGAGACCAGACAGAAGAAGGCTTATCGATTCTTCCACAACGGTTTGGTCAACAATAGCATCTTTGTTGCCAAGAACAAGGCGCCTTATGAAGACGAACTCCAGAGTAAGGTGTTCCTCAACCCCGATTATCGTGTGACGATGGACAAGAAGACATCCGAGTTCAAATACCCCGCCAACCCCCCAGTTGTTGCCGACAAAGAAGCAGAAAGTACAAAGGCTGTGATAGAGTCTTTGGCGAAGGCTCACGCTACCGAAAACTCGAAGGTCGGCGTTGACGTTGAAGCCATCGAAACCATCAACATTGCAAATGAAACTTTCATCGAAAGGAACTTCACGGCTGGCGAGCAACAGTATTGTAACAATGCCCCATCTCCTCAGGCGTCATTTGCGGGAAGATGGAGCGCAAAGGAGGCTGTTTTCAAGTCTTTAGGTGTCAGTAGTAAGGGTGCTGGTGCTGCGCTGAATGAGATAGAGATTGGGAATGATTCCAACGGTGCACCCACTGTACAGGTAAGTTCACTCCCTCTTTCCTATATTCATCGAGAGATGCTAACAAATCAATAGCTTCATGGTGCTGCTGCTGAGGCTGCCAAACAAGCTGGCGTTAAACAAATCAGCGTCAGCATCAGTCACAGTGATTCACAGGCAGTTGCAGTGGCGATTTCAAAGTTCTAATGTTTGATGAGCAGTATGATTGAAGTTTTCTACCTTACATGCAACTTATAGATTATCTATTATTTAATATACCTGTTGAATCAGTTTATTTATCCAGCGTCTTTCTACTCCTCTTACACAGTGGCAGACGTGTTATCTTTCTAAAAAAAACAACTGACCCTAAACTTGGTTAACATGAAGTCTCCCAACCTACATGTGCATCAACTAGGTATGTATTGGCCATGGTAGTTAGATCTTCACTATATCTTTCCTTCCCAAGGCACTTAACACCCTAAAGATCACGACTAAATAAGCAAAATCTAACGCTTTTGTTGTATGCTAATAACTATACATGCGACAACCTACGATCCGCCTGCCCGACTCAAGGGACCCCAATTCGCCCTCGGATTCACCTGATACCTAACAAGCCGCTTCCTCGGCCGGTTTTCCCGTCCAAGAGCTTCGTCGAAGACCACCTCAAGCTCGGAATATAAGTTGACAGTAGAGGAGTCGCGGCGGGTTCGAGGACTGATTTCCTTCGAATCGCTCTTGCTCTTCTCCTGTTGAGGTTCAGCCGCAGCATTGGAATGAGAGTCGGTGGTGTCTTTGCTAGGCAACACCTGCCGAGAACCAGAGCGGTACAGTGCCGATTCCACTTTCGTGATAATGTCCGAAAGATCCTTGCCTGTTTCAGCGGCGGAGATAAGATCCTTCTTTAGTGTAGCTAGTTGTGGATTGTTGTTCTCTCGACTTTTGGCTATGATGGCTGCACCCGCGGTTCCGGGTTTAAGGGCTCCTTCCTTGATAGGTGCTTTCTGCCTCACCCATTCTCGCATGATTTCCCAGGTGACGGCCCAGTGGGCGTTTGTGCGGACGGTATTTGGTTTGGCGTGGCTGCGTGTGCACTTGTAACCCAGGTGGCGGAGAGCTCCGCGGAACGCTTCGTAGGGAACAGTGGTGGTGTGAAGGACTTTTGAGATACTGGAAAGACTGAAATAGAAAGGATAAGGTTCGCAGAGGACAGAGTCGGTACGGGGAATGATGGGTGAAGGCTCGCCGACCTGGATTGCAGCGTCTTCACCACTTTCGGGAACGATTGGTGATTGACTGTCGCCATCTCCTGGGGAAACTTCCAGGCTTAGATCCTCTTCAAGCGCTGTGGTCAACATGCCTTCAATCCTATTTTTGGTTTGATATACATCTTTATCGACTTCGGGGAGGAGGTCGAGGATTTTCTGGACGAAGTGCGGGTTGTGAAGAGGACCACCCCACATTGGACCGGCAAGATGTGTCTTCCATCCGCAATGCTCACACATTGGGCTTGCAGATGGTCCTTGAGCGAATCCGTAGAAGTAGAATGGGTTCCCCTTCTTGTCAAGCTTCTGTTTGGTCTGAGTCAAGGGCTGAGTAGTCCACGCGCCACAGCCGGAGTCACAATTATAGACCATCATGGTGTTCCCCGATGTGAACTTGGCCTCAGCGGGGGATCGGTGGACGCGGACGAATAACCGAGCATAAAAGTCAATTGAGAGAGATAGTAGAGGTTCAATTGCAAGGCCGTATTTGCCGGCGGAAGTTGCAAGGCCATTTAGGATTAGGCGAAGCCCAGCCTCATGAGAATGCACCCCTTTGAGAGGAACACCACCGTACAACGAAAAGGCCTTTTCGGGATAGCCGTTGGACGCCCATACGCTGGCATCGGTGCAAGTAATGCAAATAAGACCCTCATCTTTGATCCCTTGTACAGCTGCGTCGAGGAAAGGGGAAGCGGTGCCATAAGGGTCCAGATCTATGACATTGAATTTGCCGCTGGTGTCATTCTTGTGGGAGTTGGCCGGCTTAAGATGGTTGTACATATAGATGCGTGCATCGCCGTTGTTCGGTTGAATTAGCTTCTCAAGACCGTTGTACTCAATGTTGACTTTCATTGACTGGATGGCAGAGCTCGATAAATCATTTGCAACGACGCGAGTGACGAAAGGGATTTCAGAAGCATACCGCAGAGCACGGAGACCACTTGCAGATAAAGCATCGAGAATCGTGAACGAAGGAGAGGGAGAAGCGTCCGCCTGAGGACGAGGTTCTGTCGTTTGTCGACCTTCCTCTTTAGTACCCTTTGCTTCAACATTCGGTTTGCTGTCTTGCTCTTCGCCATTCTGGTCTCCTTCCTCCTTCCGCTTCCTCTTCTTGTTTCTCTCACCTGTCCCTCCTGACGCTTTTCGTTTCCGTCGTTCATCTTTCTCCTTGTCCGCCGCTATCACATTCTCCCCAAAGACTCGGATCGCAAGTACAGTCAAATCGCGGTTGAACTGCTGAATGGGGTTATAGAAGACGGTTTGCGACTCATCATCAGGCTTAAGATCCCTCCTGTTCGCTTGTGTGGCTGCAGTCTCCGCAGGCGGTTTCAAGATATATGCTCGTCCTTCCCTGATTATTCGATAATCTTTGCCGCCATGCTGCACCAGTGCACCGGCGGATTCGAGTTTCGGAGAGTTCTCCATAGCTTGAGGTAAAGAATGGCAATGACGCGAGAACAACGGGCTGCGGTTTTGGTGGCGAGCGCGATTAGCGAAGACCTGGAGGCTGGATTCTGGGGATCTGCTGGAACGAGTCAGGTTGCAGGATACGTTCCAAATCTGCTTCATTTAGCCAATCTAAATACAGCGCAGCTCGAAGACTGTAGAGGGGATCTCTGCATTGCGATTCCTATTGGTGTTGCAAATTGCGACGTACTCGATTCCTCAACAAAAAAAAATATCTGGAGAGGGACATGCGCACGGACCAGCCAGGACACACCTTAAAAGTTACTAAACTACTATAACTTAGGTTAAGTACGGAGTACTTCAGGGTGCTTCAGCCTTCTGGTCAATGAAAGAAAAGAAAACGTAAAAAAATATACAGCAGCTGGGATTCGCATGTGGTCACCCGCCATACTACTAACCAGCCGGCGTGTGGCTTCAACGCGGCCAGAAGTTGGGGGGGTGAGTTTGGAAGGAGTAAAGTTGAGTGCACAATGCTCCTGTCTGGCAGTCCGGCGGATAAAACATGCCGAAGGCTGCCGCCGCCAGCCATTTCTTCGCTCGCGCCCGCCTGCTGTCAGATAAGGCCCGCCGATCCCTGTTACGGCTGGCAGTCTTAAGGTATTAGAGTATATGATCAAAGGAAGAAAGGTATCGTGGTCCAACGATAGAGGTAGAGAAGCGCAACGTAAATAATAGCTCTGAACAGTAGACTATCATGGGCTTCAGGCCACTCTATAAGTGTGTTGCTCCAGCTGTGACAGTGTGTGGTTTTGTTTCAGGCCGCCAGAGTGGGTGATGGATGTTAAAATCACCTGTTAAAATAGTGTTTTATGGGGAGTAGTGTAGTAATGTGTTAGGGTAGATAGTGTTGAGTGACAATGACAACATTGTCCCTTGCTCTGATGCCGCCAGTGCTGTCGTCGAGGTCGGGTGACAAAGTGATCGGTACGACGGTACCTTCGACTCTACCAACCTCTTCGACCAGGGCGGACCCTTTGACGGCGTCCTCTGTGAATACATCACTCTCCCCGCCATCACCGCTGTCAAGCTGCCCGAGAACTCTCCGCAACGCTTCTCTGAGTGGTCCAACTTGGTTTACAGAGGTGTCCCTGGAATGCTCTCTACGCGCTTACCGTACTCCCGCCAGATTGTTCTGTACTAGGGTAAAAGAATCCGGTTCTACCACTATATATTAAGGCCAAGTCTCACCCTCTTTATTCTTTGCCTTCCTTATACTCAGCAATATGGCATACTGAGTAGTCCGGGCGGTTACAGTCTCTTCTAGCAGTGAGCAGTCGTCTCGCGACTCAGTTCCTTACCCAGGAAACCCTGCCTGAAGGTACTCTTTCAGAAGTATGCGCCGATGCCCTCTTTGCCAACATTTCCTGTGACTACCAGGTTACCACTTTTGCCCAGGACTGTTACTATACTATGGACTCTCTCATGGATGCCTGCACCCTGTCGTGTGTGGAAGGACTTGCTGCATATAAGATAGCTGTGTTATGCTCATGTAGCAGTTCTAATGTTTACAGACACTCTTAAGGTGGACTTTGCTCCGACATCCCTGATCCTACTGTAATACTGCTATCATTATAACAAGTCCTGTATCCAGGATAATAAGCACTGGTGTCATGATATTATCCATCAGATAGCAGAGGACACTATAAAAACAGACTGTATGTGACCAATCCAAGCACGAACCCTGTCAGTTACTTACTAGATAATATAGGATATAACAATTGCACTATCAAACTTTGGCAGTTTGTCACCAGGCCCTCTATATATGCTAGCTATCAGTTAAGGCTTAACTATACCGCCTTGACCAAAAGCTGCTCAAAAACAGGCTTCCCTCTTGTTCCCTCTTCCTCTATCAATCTTCCTGTGTATTGATCAGCTCAGAAATTTTTAATACAATGTGTGGGACAGATAAAACTCACATGTGCAGCCTACACGCCTCTTATAGATACCAATTAAATAATACTCCTACCTGTTGCCCCAGGAAGTCGCAAGGACGGTTATGCCTACTTAACCAGGCCGGAGCTGCAGATAGATGTCTCTGGGACATCCCACACGTTGGCATGTGAAGCAGTTGCTTGGTCATGGGACAAGTCCCTGGAAGAGTTAATGAGATGGTATCTTCACCTGTGCATGCTTGTTAATAGTAAGACAAAAATTCTAATCATCTTTGGATAGGAATCCATTGATGAACACCAACAGGACCTTCACTTTCATTCCTAACTATCAATACTGCATGGATTCGAACGAATCCTCCTTCTACAACTTCTACAACTTCTACAGCTGGTACTACTACGACGACAACGACCGGAGGACCCCAGGTCCAACCCAATCCGGATTCCTGATACCTGCCATAAATGACACCGTTTTGAAAGTATGCAAGCCTCTTAACACATAAACAAGAATAAAACTGATATTTACTTGAACTAGGCGCGGATGAAAGCTGTTACACAGTTGCTACAGAATACAATATCACCCTGGAGCAGTTCTATGAATAGTATGTACTGACTATCATATGTTAAGCATCTTTGGTACTAACAGTTCAAGAATGATTGTGCGGATGGGTTCTGGAAGGGGAATGCTTATGCTTATTATGTTGGGGTGGCCGAGTAGTTTCTTAGGAAGATCAGGTTTGATTATGATTTCTATTCATCTTCAGATGTAAATCTCTACAGCGAGTACCTAAGAACTCGGATTACCCAGTCGCGAAAGAGACCCCTCACTAGGAAAACCACTAGTTAGTGTTTCACGAAGTCACCTAACTTCAACTTCCTCTCAGAATAATCCGAGCTTGGAATTTTCATCTCCAACCATGCCAGACCCATTCAACCTCCCAGTAGAACCTCTCGATCGCATCATCACCCTCGCCTTTGGCATTATTCTACAAGCTAACTGGAGCATGGTGCCCTTGACGCCCTTGATATTAACTTACTTGGTTGCCTTCTTCTTGTCAGCAGAAAATGGCACCGGGCCTTGATTTCAAAGGTGTACTCTTGCTGGACTTATAACAGTGCCAGACATACCTACGCCTGACTATGGAAGTTTCTTCAAACTGCCCTTTGGAACCCTGATCTTACGGCGGATGTCCGAGTACTAAATATTGGAAATTCGGGGGCTAACCAGCCAGTTTATCTTAACAGTAATCTTGAGATAGACAGAAATCTTGAGCTACAGGATAAATAGTTTGTTATCTTTGGATGACAAAACTGTTATCTCCAAGGCAATTTGCCAGGTAGGATTTACTGGCAACCTGGAATTAAAGTTTCTGGATAATAGTTTTCTTGAGGTAAACTGTAACCAGCGCCTGTTGGTTGCGCTTCTTTTAATGTTTGCTACTTATTAAAACAGTGTATGCACATCTCCCAACTACGGACTTGTTCTTCCTGGCTATTCTACAGATAACACTTGATCAGCAAGATAGTAATTAATAATTAACTTACCTGGCCAGCTTGAAAGAGCTATATCTCCTTATTAACGTCCCTTGGTTCCATGAAGGTGATCCTGAGCCATAGAGTAAGAATATAGAAGAGCCTCCCCTGAAACTAGATAATTTTTGGCTGGTATTCTACCTAGAGAGACTTCGCAGTGTTTATCTATATAATTTTAACATAGACAGTACAGAATCCTTACTCCATAGTACAAGAGGCTATACATGTTATATCTAGCACTTGCATATTACTACTAATCAAACTTCAACAACATGTACGCCAGCAGATGTGACCACACTTCTCACTCTCCCAAAATGAACTAAAGAGTTTATTATTCTACTGGTCCAAGGACAAGTCCAAGTCCAAGGATAAAGTTGGCAAAAAGAAATACTCTATCTGGAAAATATAGAACAGACCGCCTTTGCGCCGCGACCTGTCGTACCACTGCTATAATTTTTTTTGAGAAAGGAAAGAACATAAGAAAAGGATAGAGAGGGGAGTAGAGCTGTCTTAGCCAAGGCTAGGTCAGGCATGTCGGGGGCAGATGTCTTCAAAGAAGCGAGTCTCTATTAGCCAGGCACAGAGCTTGGATGCACCTTTTGGGGGTTGTAGGAGGTAGGGTTATATAGATGACAGGACAGCGTGAGTCTCTTTGCATGAACCCTATGAAGACTCATGAAGAAAAGCTATCTTTATATGGCTTTGCATTGAAAGCGATGGCGATGGCCTCGTGAGCAGCAATATGTCATCAATATTAACATTATTATTATTATTATCATTCTACTACAAAGGTTGCTAATATGCACTCACATTCGTGTGTCTTCTCATAGCCAGCTCCCAATGACAGGCACCTGGCTGTATATCTCGTTCCAACCTTTAGCCTCCCAGCCCGAACCCTCTCCGCCATTGCCAACAATCCAGAGCGCCCCCACAAGCCAGACACATGCCCCCAGTGCAGCAATCTTGTTGAAGTTCCACCACATTCTCCTCCGTCTTTTGATGTGCTGTTCGCTTTCTGTATGCCCTAGATGGCCTTCGAGTGAGCCCTTCTTGCTCCCTCGAATCTTTCGAGTAGTGGTAATTCTCCAGCCCATCCAGGACGCCAATCCTCCAAGAATGTGGTACACTCCTACAAAGACAAATATGTGGTAGTATGTGACCCAGAAGACACGACTCCGTGCGATCCCATGTGCGACGAAACCTAGGCCGACGCCTGAACTTCCTCCCTCGACCATAACCGGTACGGCACGGTTGACGAGAACATGAGTAGCAAGCAGCGGTCCAAAGGCATATCCCAGACGAGCTTGTAAGCTCATTCGCGGCCAGAAAGATAGCGCATATCGTTGGTCTCTCGTCTCGGCGCCGTAAAGCCGCGCACGACGTGAAGAGCGAATGTTACGGAGAGCTATGCCGGAGGCGATATGCGCCAGGATCGGGATGGTCAGGATAACATGTTCGAGCGAAGGCGACTGGTAGATAGGTCGTGTGAGGAGGAGGTAATTATCACTCTCGGGAACCGACCGGGTGACGAGCGGGATGAGCGAGGTGTTGGCGAAATGCAGCGCGGTGAAGAAGGTAGGAGGATATGTCGAGTATCTCTGGACCGTGGACACTGCGATTGGGTAATAGTTAGTTTAGCGGTATAGAATTGACCTCCGGTGTTTCTAGACCTACACCAAGAATCCCAATTTTGCCCGCGAAGGCCCAGATGAAGAGAGGGCCATCCAAGCTTCCGTGGCCCTGGCGGAGGATGGTATTTGGGCGCGGAGTCCTCAGAATCGTTATCAGGGAGAGTCTCGTCCACCGGAGAGGGGTCCAGCTCTTGCATGGAGATTATGGACTTTGCATCAATTTCATCTCGTGGTGGCAGGTTTGATGCCCTCCGAAAGGATGCCATTGAAATCTCTCTGGAGGATAGCTTGTGTATGTTTTAAAGAGAGGTCCGGGTCTAGAGTTAAATAAAAGCTTCATTAAGGTACAGTAGATGTTAGTGGAGTCCCCAACCGGTCCCTTTCAAGTTTCAACCATCCACTTCCAGACTCTCGGGCTATTGATACCGATCGTCATTATTTTTCGCTCCAAGCTCATTGGCTCTTCGTTAATTTTATCGGACAGTCGGGGTCCTGGGGGCATCAAGCTGTCGCTGTCGCGCGGGATGTTTCCTAAAAAAAAAGAATTATTGAAACTCATGTCTCTTCCGGTGTTATTAATTGCAACAAATATCAATCCGATTCCTAAAGCAGGCGGTGGCTTTGGGCGGGCAGAATCAGCTTCCTCCTTCAACATCCATGCCAGGCCCATCTCAATCGAACTGCAAGAATCTCTTAGTTGGTTGCGTCGTGCGGATGCAGAACTCGTCAAGATCATAGCTTCACCCACCTCGCTTCACCGTCAACCTTCCTAGACAGCTTAACGTGCGTGTGGATGGTTAAATATGGCGCCGGTAGGCGCTTCATCCCTCAACTGCTTGCGGAAACGAAGTATGTCTGAGCTGACTATCTGACTTGACTTACACAGCGAGGCTTTACAAATCCAGCTCCTAAGGTACGACATGCGATAATTCTACAATAGCCCAGAATCCCCGTGCTGCGCACCCGCTAATCCTCTACTACATCCTCTAAAAGACTGAATCGGCGCGCTCCGCTCTTAGTTCCTTCACCTGTACTCTTTGCAACAAGTCCTACTCCCGACATCCCGAGTACGAGGCCCACATCTCATCCTACGACCATCAGCATCGCAAACGCCTGCAAGACCTCAAACAGCTCTCTCGGGACCCAAATGCAGCAGAGAAAGCTAGGAGGGCCGAGAAAAAGGCCGACGCAGAGGCAGGACTCAGAGTCCTCGATACTGTGACGACAGGCCCCGCTCTGGGCATAGGAAGCAGCGGGGGCGGCGGAGGTTTCAAGAAAGGAGGATTCAAAAGCTCCTTTTCTACCGTCAAGGGTCCTGTTGCTCCTGCCCCACCGACGAAGAAAAATGTGCTTGGAGATGATGATGATCATAATGATGCTGATATTGACGTTGATGTTGATGTTGATGATGTTGATGGTAAACCAAGTGCTGAAGAAGCGAGTGATACGACTCGTGTCAAAGCTGGTAAATCTACAAGTGTTGTGCTCGAGCAGGGGGAGAGCGATACTGATGAAGAGTATGCGACTAATACCGCAGGCGGCGGATACTATAACCCGCAAAGACCAACGGATTGCCTCACTGGATGTGCCGGAAGCGGTTATACTCAGAGTCAGGCTTCCAAGGCGTGATGAGATCCATTATTATTTGGGCTGAACATGTTACACTTGGATGTACAATAGCTGGCGTTAGATGAGTGTGTTAAATACTTCCTGGGCGCCCTCTGTGACTTACAAGTGAGAATCAATTATAGAATGAAGTACATCAGCCTGGTGTGCGTAGACCCTGAATCATATGTCTATTGACTTCCTCCAATAAAATCAACACATGATGGAAGAGAAGATAACATGCACTCCGGGGACACGCTCTGGTTTTGGTCTAAATGATGCTTGAATATAATATTACAGAACTCATAAAACTTGTTTAAGCTTGGAAGGAAAACCGTAACAACGAAAAATGAGGCACTGCGTAAATGGGTTGATTAGGCCGCAGAATTGCCCCATGGCCCGGCTAACTACTCACAAACGGCCAATTTACAACCGAAGAAGCTTGGCAGCCTGGCCAACGATAGTGCTTTCCTGGGGGAAACTCATGTTCTCCAGTCCAAGGGCGTAAGGAGTAGGCACCTCAGCACCAGTGACACGGACAGCGGGGGCTGTCAGGTAATCAAAGCCGTACTCCATAGACAGAGCGAGGATTTCGGAGCTAACACCGAACATGGGGAAACCAGATTCAACGCACATCAGACGCCCAGTCTTCTTGAGAGACTGAATGATTGTCTCAACGTCGAGGGGCTTAACGGAGCGGAGGTTGATCACTTCAGCATCAACACCGTACTTCTGCTTCAGCTCGGCAGCAGCAGTAAGAGACTGTCCAACGCAACGTGAGAGGGAAACGATGGTGAGGTCCTTGCCGGGGCGCTCGATCTTGGCCTTGCCAATAGGAAGGACGAAGTCGTCCTTTTGAGCGGCCTCGCTCATGGGGAAGGCCTGACCGTAGAGAAGTCTACACATGGTTAGCCTCGATATGATCTTGCGATAGGAAGAAGCACGGTGCTATGCATACTCGTTCTCCAACACACAGACGGGGTTAGGGTCGCGAATGGCGGCCTTCAACAGACCCTTGGCATCCTCGGCGCTCCAGGGAGCCACAACCTTCAACCCAGGAATGCTGCCGTACCAAGCGGAGTAGTCCTGGGAGTGTTGAGCAGCGACACCGGCAGCGAAACCGTTGGGGCCACGGAATGTGATGTTGCAGGGCTGGATACCACCGGACATGTAGTGTGTTTTGGCGGCGGAGTTGATAATCTGGTCAATAGCCTGCATAGCGAAGTTGAAGGTCATGAATTCACACTATAAGTGACTCAGTATTAGTCCACTCTGGGTTTTGAGACTTTTAGTCTCGCATTGGATCGATCAAGACGTACGATAGGGTGCAATCCAGCCAGGGCAGCTCCGACTGCCAGACCGCAAAAGCCTGCTTCCGTGATGGGTGTGTCGATAACCCTCTTTGGGCCGAAGCGGTCCAGGAGACCTCTGGTGACTTTGTACCTATTAAGCGTGGGTTGTTAGAATGCGATACAACAAATTGATATCGGAGAAGTGAAGTCATACGCTCCGTTGTACTGCGCAACCTCCTCGCCCAGAATGAACGTCTTTTGGTTGCTCTCCAGCTCCTCCGCGAGGGCCTCGTTCAAGGCATCGCGTACAGTGACATCCTTGGTACCGTTCGCTGTGGCATACCCGCGGAAGCGCAGCAATGAAGGTGTGCAGGCTGCCTGAGGGAAAGCAGGACGGGCAGAAAGGCGCGAAGAAAGCAGACGAGCTGCTGGTCGGAAGAGTCGGGGAGAAGCCATGGCCGGGCTGGTGTGTAGGTAGCAATATCACTGAGAATGATATTATTCAAGATGAAGACTCCACTACCAATGGAGGCGAAGAGGAAAGAGGAGCAGCCAAAAAGAGAAACCCGAGCTAACGATCTTGATTCGGGATGCGATTTTTTGGTGAGAGCTCTACGGAGTGTTGGGATGAGGCTGACTAAGGCCTGCTTCACCGGCGCCTTCTTCAGTACCCACTTTTTTTCTCTGATAACGGGGAATTGCTGCTCCGAAACTTCCCTTTATCGGGTTCTAATATGCCATTCGAGCGACACAGCACTAACAATGTGTACACTACCGGTACTGGGTCATCATTTACCTACCTGAGCCTGCATCAATGAGGAACCTACGTATATACTATCTACACCTACTGATGACCGGTTCCTAAACTGCCGCTTGCCGAAGCTCCTAAGTATACTCCGGACTCCGGTACGATTTCCCGCTGATATCACGTGAAATATTCACACGCTAACCCTAATTTAGAACTGAGGTGCTCTTGAGGTCCCCAGAGGCATATCAACTCTGAGTGCTCTCTCTCTCCAACTTCAAACAATTCTTCTCGGGATCTTACCTTTCCCCCAGTTGTAGCGTGGTGAAGGATGCCTTCCGGCCGTAACATCCTTATTATCCTCTCAGCTCTCGCGGCTGTCCAAGCTATCCAGCCCTCCGCTCCAGATCCTATTGCAGCTCCATTACGCGATTTGAAATGGGGCCAACTCAATTTCCTCCATACTACAGATACACATGGCTGGCTGGCCGGTCATCTTCAGGAGTATGAGTATTTGCCTTGGTTTTGATCTCCTTAGACACTGACAAATCGTGCCGTAGACCATCCTACTCAGCAGATTGGGGGGACTATGTGTCATTCGCAGCCCGAATGCGCGAGATAGCCGAAGCCGATGGGCAGGATCTACTGGTAATTGATACCGGGGATAGAGTAGAGGGTAATGGCCTCTACGACTCGTCGGAGCCAAAGGGCCTTTACATTTCCGAGATCCTGCGCCAGCAACATATCGACGTGATGTCTTCAGGAAATCACGAGCTTTACAAGAAGAACACGTCCGAAGCCGAGTTTTTGACCACTGTTCCTAATTTCCAGGGCCATTATCTGGCATCCAATATTGACATCTTTGATCCGACAACAGGAGACCTAGTCCCATTAGCCCAGCGGTTCAAAAAGTTCACCACAGAAAATCAGGGAATTCGCATTGTCGCTTTT
This sequence comes from Aspergillus cavernicola, assembly GCA_027569065.1. Classification (NCBI taxonomy): domain Eukaryota; kingdom Fungi; phylum Ascomycota; class Eurotiomycetes; order Eurotiales; family Aspergillaceae; genus Aspergillus; species Aspergillus cavernicola. The sequence goes on from JAPDEK010000123.1 coordinate 50,870, forward strand.
GGCTTTCTCTTTGACTTCACGATGAACTACAATAATACAGTTGTTCAACCTGTAGAGGAAACCATCAAAGAGAGTTGGTTTCAGGGAGCTGTCCATGACCAGGAAGTAGATCTATTTCTGGTTGTTGGACATGTCCCGGTTCGATCGAAAGAATACGATGATGTCTTCAATGCAATCAGGGCCAGCCACCCAGACACGCCGATCCAATTTTTCGGTGGTCATTACCATATTCGCGACTGTGCTCGATATGACACCAAAGCCTACGGCCTTGCTAGCGGTCGTTTCATGGAAACCATCGGGTTCATGTCAATCGACGGTCTGTCTACCAAAGATAATCAGTTAAGGCCCGGTCTAATTAGTCCCGTCTTCGAGCGAAGATATATCGACAATAACCTCTTTTCCTTCCATTATCACACCGGCCTTGATGGGAGTACGTTTCCTACTGAGCGCGGTCTCAACGTATCTCGCCTTATCCAGCAATCCAGAAGTACTCTTCAGCTAGACGAGATATACGGCTGTATTCCACAAACTCTGTGGATGTCGCGCTCCCCCTATACGGCCGCCAATAGCATTTATGCCTGGCTACAGAAGCAAGTGCTCCCAGAGATGCTAAACGATGAATCCCGTCCAGGGAAGCCAGCTCTTGCTATCGTAAACACCGGCGCCATCCGTTTCGATCTTTTTAAGGGGCAATTCACACGGGACTCGGCATATATTGTTTCGCCCTTCACGAGTGGCTTCCGTTATCTTAAGGACGTTCCGTATGATAAAGCGACATTGATCTTAGAGGTCTTGAACAAACAGCCGAAAATCCTAACCGCTTCTCGGGATTCTATTGTATCCCTACCATGGAGCCTCGCTCCCCCGGAGCAAGCTGCACATCATAATCTCGAAAACAGCCGCGATGTGCACCACGATTGGTCGATGCTCGATATGTCTACTAATCAGAGTCCGATGTACGGCGATGCTTCTCCTCGCCTTGAAGTCGTGCCTGGATACACTACAACAGACGATCTGGGCGCAGACGGCGATGATACTGCCCATTCGCAGATCAACTTTTACCAGGTACCGAATTGCATAGATGCTCTTACCGTCAACAATGGAACTGTTATTCCGGAAACAGTGGACCTTGTCTACGTCGATTTTATAGAGCCTTATGTGGCTTTGGCGGCCAAGTATGCCGGACTCAATGTTGATGTTCCTCGGGAAAGTGACGTTTACATGCCGTCTACAACACTAACAGATCTCATTGTACACTGGGTCAAAGATCATTGGAGCTGTGCCGCATAGTTCAAATGCCTAAATGCTCCCACTGCTGCTGCATATAATACCCAACATTGCTTGATATATCTAGCTATCTAATTGCATCTCATGTGGCATATATTAACGTGCACAAGTGAGACTCGAATTTTAGAATCGCATTACCATATCATACATTTAGCTTAATCGTCACCTTCAAATCTAAGCAAGCCCTTTCCACTCCTATATCCACTAAGGGTTTCCTGTACAGCCGCTGCAAGCTCGGGACCTTCAGTTTTCCACCTCCACTTGGCTTCTTCCACAGGAATATCCTTGAATTTTCCTGCGCGAGTCAATTGCAAGATATCTTTGATCGTGTTTTCTTTGAGCTGCGGGTTCTGATCGCCCCATTTGCTCACCCAGAAACCCTCAAACACGAGGTTCTTGAAGATCAAGAGTCCGGATGGTAAAGCAACGGGCTGCTTCGACATGGCACCATACGTGACCATGTGTGAACCCGGGGCTAGGACCTTCGCCAGGGCTGTGGCATTTTTACCGCCCACGCAGTTCAAGGCCAGTCGGATGGGCTCCTTTCCCTGCCGAGTGAGCTCTTTGACAATGTTCCTGAATTCACCAGAGACTAACTCAGCCTCGGTGACCACCGCTGTAGCTCCTAGGTCTTTCAGCTCCTGCTTGAGGGTCTCGGTCTCTTCCGGGGTCTTCCTCTCGCGCACAACATTGAGCGTCTTGATGCCCCATTCCCTTCCAAGTTGAATAACAGCACGTCCGACACCGCTGTTTGCACCGTTCTGTATAAGCCATTCCTCGCCAGCGCGCATCCAGTCCCATTCACAGAAATCTTTAATCATCCGGTACGCAGTAACCGGATTAACACTGACAGTGCTGATTTGTAAGGGAGACAATCCATCTTTGTCCTCGATCTTGATCAGTTGGGACTCATCCAGCTGAGCGTGTGTGCGCCAGGTACCCTGTCCCGTACGCTTCATGACAACCCAATCGCCCGTCGTAAGTCCCTTGACCCCAGACCCGATTGCAATAACTTCGAAAGCACCTTCGTTTCCGGCGATGGCGGAAGGCTCTTGTGTGCCAATCGTCGTCTCGAAGGCAGGCTTGCTAGGATATACTCCTTGAATTTGATTCACATCGGCCGGGTTAAGGGGCGAAGCGAGGAGACGAAGGTTGACTTGCGTTCCATGGGGAGCGGAGATTGAATGCTTATGGAGCCTAGGAAAACGACTTGTTAACTTCGATAATGGGTAAGTAGCCGGTCAATGACCACTCACTGTACAACATCTTTCGGCTCCCCATAGCGTGAATAGACAAGCGCTTTAGCTTGGGTATACCCATATGCCGAGACATATCTTCGACCGTCAACGCGGGCGTTCAAGTATGGACTCCGGCATTGACGCGTGATGGCGGAGAAGAGGGGAGTTCGGGTTTTTAGGAAGGACGTCTGAATCGGAGAAGCCACCGTCGCAGACCGAGCGGCGCATCGTGAGAACATAATGCTGACTATCTTTGAAGAATCCTGCGCCAGGTTTTGTGACAGAAAGGAAGCGGAAGTCTGGAGAAAGCTTGCGGCCAGGAGGAATTCGAAGATTCTCGGATGACGTCGTTTCTTGTCCTCGGGCCGACAGAGCTCTTCAAGCTGCCGACTCGCACAATATAAGGAATTGGCATCTAGCGGTTATATAACTTATTGTATAGCCATTGTGTACTTTATAAACGCTTAGAATATGATTTGAGCCCGGGGGATATCATCGATGTGCAGATCTCTGTATACTATATATTTTCCATTTGGCTTCTTCTTCCAAGGACCCCAAAGCTCCAACGGCGTAACTGACTCATATCAGTGTTCGTCTTAACATATTTGGTGTGGGTGATCAATGTAATCCAAGTACAAAACCCTTATATATGCGCTTTCAATAATCTCGAGTGCGTGTCTTTTTCATGGAATGGAGTACTCACTGCTCATTATACCTATGTTGAAAGCACGGACCACTTGTGCGGACCATTTGGATTCTGGAACTTCTCCTCCGCACGGCTCAAGTCGTTATTCAGTCACCGCGATACATCCCCTAGCGGCCTAAATGTCCCTTCTGCTCGAAGCTGAGAGATATGTCGCCAACCAGAGCTCTCATCTCGCTCTCAATGCCTTCATAACGCCTTTGCCTCGTCGCTCCAGCCGATGGCAAGATCAGGTAAAACATGCGGACCTCCGAAGAGCGCAAGGTATGGATCTCGCCTGCACCGTTGTTAAGGATTCACCGCCGCTTAAGTCTAATCATCGTATGCACTATACAGGAAAACAAAAATCAAGATTAGACGGCCGACTGATAGCCTTCAAAGATAATATATGCACCCGCGACCTCCCCACGACGTGTGCTTCGAAAACCCTTGAGACCTTCACCAGCCCTTTTAACGCAACGGTGGTCCAACAATTAGAAGATGCCGGGGCTATTGTCGCTGGCAAAACAAATCTAGATGAGTTTGGTATGGGTTCGCACTCCATCCACTCACGATTTGGACCTGTCAAGAGTGCGCACTGTGGTCGTGATTCAGACAATCTCTCGGCGGGGGGAAGCTCTGGTGGAAGCGCGGTTGCTGTCGCTACGGACCAATGCTATGCGTATGTGCATCCCCCGGTGTTTCGATTGAAAAAAAAAAAAGCCGTCTAATGTGTGCAATAGAGCACTAGGAACAGACACAGGCGGTTCTGTTCGACTTCCTGCTGCGTATACAGGGATAGTTGGTTTCAAGCCCTCATATGGGCTATTATCTAGATGGGGTGTCGTTGCGTACGCAAACTCGCTAGACACGGTTGGGATCATGGCTAAGGAGACATCTACAGTTCGAGATGTCTTTGGTATGCTTTCTTTCACCCTATTTAGGAGATGCTGGGTGCTGATCAATCTTACTGCAGGCATTTTGAACCAGTATGACTCTCGCGATCCGACGAGTCATCCCCCGTCATCACGATCTAGAATATCACACCGCTTAAAATCTACTCCTCTTCGAATCGGCGTTCCCCTCGAATACAACATCTCTGAACTCGCCCCATCTGTGCGCCGGTCGTGGTATCGCTCTTTGGAATACATGCGCCAGCAAGGACACACAATTCAACTAGTTTCACTTCCAATGACGAAGTCAGCATTATCGGCGTACTACATACTTGCTCCAGCTGAAGCGTCCTCGAACCTGGCAAAATATGACGGCGTTAGGTACGGAACTCGATTCGAGGGTCGCGATGGCGATGGTGATAATAAGTCAGAGGGCTACCTATACGCTAAAACCAGAGGCGAAGGGTTTGGCTCCGAGGTCAAAAGACGAATTATGCTAGGCGCATTCAGCTTGAGCGCCCAAGCTATCGACAACTACTTTATTCAAGCACAGCGCATCCGACGTCTTGTTCGGCATGACTTCGACGCCGTGTTCAGAGCAGAGAATCCATTGACGGCCCACGCACTGGACATCGAACATCAGGCTAGGGAAGTCGGCGTTGATGTTCTCATCTGCCCAACTGCACCTTCCCCGCCACCGAGAATCTCCGAACTTACGAACGCCAATGCAACAAAATCATCTTTGGATGCCTACGTGAGCGATGTTTTCACAGTGCCTGCTAGTTTAGCCGGCCTCCCAGCTATATCCGTCCCTGTATCGGGGAGAGAAAACGTTTATAGCCATGACGACGAAGACTTGGCCGGCATCCAGATTATTGGCCAGTATGGTGACGATGACCTTGTCCTCAACGTAGGAGAACTGCTACAGGGGAATGGGCTTTGATGAATGTGTTATACGATATTGAATTCTGAATAGAGAGCTTGCTCAGCCATCTCTACTACCGAGCATTGAACGGGAACCGGAATCCCCGTGTACGATAGGTGCCCGATATAACATAGGAAGAAAAACAATTATCGAATCCAAATGAAGTCAATAATTCACCTGGTATATAAGACGGTCATCGATGACCATTGATAGTGTACATGGGTATGACATATTTCCCAACCCAACCTAACCCAACCTAGCCCAACCCAAACCAAATTTGCACCGTGCGATAATCGGTACAGGAGTAGATAGATTAAGAACCACAGAGCCAAGGAAGGCGACTCGACCTCGTCAAGCAAGGGACTGGGTTCCTTGAAATCTGGGAACACAAGAAAGCGCTCCGTTCGAAGTATTGGGTTCCTGGCTCTCAAACTCCATTCATTGGAGTATCCTCGGGTTCCGGCACCGACGGCACGTCTGCATTCGGTGTACTTGCTGCGTCAATACTCATCGCATCCTCTAATGTCAAGTGTGTGGGATCCTGGTCTGCAGGTGTATTCCCTGCGGCGCTATTACGCCCATTACCATCCACCGGAGCAGTAGCCATAGTAGATCCGTAAGCAGCTCCGACACCACCTTTCAAGACGTCCGCGCCTCCCACAGCGCCGCTTCCGGAAGCATCCATCTCAGCAGTATTAACGACGTCGCCATCCACGTCGCCCCAGACTAGCATTGCTTCTACCTCGTCCACAATGTCCGCCACGACATCCTCGACAATTTGCTCATCGAAGCGTGCTCCTATCCCCGTGACGGAAGCGCCGCTTTCTGTAGTAGAGGGAGGGCCAAACCACCAGGGCCCCTGGAAACGACACTCAACGGAACCACCCCCATAGCAGCTGGCGGCCGGGTAATAACCTATCATCCCGTCGTCAGCATTTTCACGCTCGCCGAGTCCAAGATTATTGGTGCCATTTGCGAGCCTGCTAGCTGGTGGTAGGAAGGCGTATAGCTCCTTAAATGGTGTCCCCATTTTAACACCGTTCTTGTATATTGTGATACTCGAGCCGGGTAATGTGCGTAGAGACGCATCTTCGCCGTTCAATGGGGATGGCGGTCCAAACGTTGGAGTCTCCTTGAGGTTGAAAGCGTAGTCCCGCAATTGCTTGGTGGGAAAGACGTTGGACTGTTGCCAGCAGAAATCATTCTTGTAGTGGAAGGGAATGCGATCACGGATGAGATTCGCAGCTGAAGGGGGGGGGGACCTGGTCTTTGAAGTGTCACCGTCAGACCCTGGGTCGTATGTTCCCTCCACAACTTTCTTGTGAAGCGATAGTGAAGGGAGGGTGATGAGCATGCCGACAACATCACCTTCGCGAATTGATTCGCCTTTTGGGAAGAAGTATTCGCACCGCATACGGTTAACAACCTCGCCGTTCACATCACGGATCCCATAACCGTAGCAGTCGACTCCTACATTGACATCAAGGTCTGCCTCTCTTCGAGCAAACCCGAGGCGCACATGGCCTCTTGACGGCAGATTAGCATTACCGTTAGTAGGTGCCGCCTCTGAGGAATTCATTACACCGCTTATTATTCGAGCTTCATAATAGTAGGTTCCTTCACGCGCGCACACGTTAGCGCGCGCTGTATGCCACGGGTCGGGCGTTGTGACAGAGAGAGCATCCTTAGAAAAGAGAATTGCTGCCGGCGAATCCTCGAAGCTGAATCGAGCATGGTAGGGAGGGACATCCGTTTGGCGGTATTTGATATGTGGAAAACCCGTGTCGGCTATGGCGTAGCTGTAGCGGAAACCGTTCTTATTCGTGAGTTTGTCAACGACTTCGTAGAAATCCCAACTTTGACCAATGACACTTGACATTTTTCGCACTGCGAAGTTCAATTGGCGAGACTGAGGTGGTAGTAAATCCGATCGCCTGGGCTCTCCAACTGAAATTGGTCTTAAGATGGTGAGATCCGAACTTGGAATTGCAGTGTTATGCACGACGACTGCCTTTTTCTTTGGAGGCAGACTCTCCTGATCTAACCCTTTGGCCTCCCTCTTCTTACGGCTATCGCGTTTGTTGCGCTTCGACCTTACACCATCAGCTTGGCCTGAGGCAACGCTAGGCGGCGCTGGGGAAGATCTCGCATTTCCGTCTGATAGAGGTCCATTGGGAAGAGGAGCGGCTAGGGGATGCAACAGAGGAGAGTTGATGTGGGAAGATGGGGCGGGCGACCCGGCTGCATGAGTAGACGCCATTATGTAGGGGCAGGTTGCGAAACAGTGGTGCTTTGACCTAATGCTCGCGAATTAACCACTGCGGCCTCAAAGGCATGTATACCTAACGGATAATATTATCCGGCCTAGCAGGAGCTTCGGCAAACTGAATTGGTCGGCGACTGATGCAGAAGTGGGTATCTAACGGCGAGAGGGATGCGACGGGGAGATTTGACTATGAGGAAGATAGGGCGTGTCGAATTGACTTAGTAACTGGTATGATATGTTCGGGCCCAGAGCTAGAGATCCAATATTAGAAAAAAAATCTAGATGAGAACAGCGCCAATCTGGCAGGGGGGAGCAACATACCGTTGTAAGAGTTAACTTTTAAGCTACTCCGTGCTCTCGCTATAAAGGGCGCAACACAAAAGGCGGTTGAGCGGTTAATTCCGGCAGAAAACTAAATGTTCTTCACTGACTGACGATATCAATCGCGGATAGGAGGGGTACAAAGGCGGTGGGCACGATAAGCCCTCGAAAAAAAAGTTCATTAGAAAATTATGGTCACATGATCAAGAAATTTACACACAAGTCGCAGCTGCAATCAAGATTGAAGAAAGAGGCTTGTTTGCTCCGAGTTAGTTTTTGGTTGGCAGGTTTTTTTGCTCCCCTTGACGGAAAGAAGGTATTTGTCCTGTGACTCTCTGGACTAGGAGATACCTACTCTTCTCCAGCGACAAAAAGCCCATCATGCCGAAGGTAACATCCTCTCGCGCCGCGGCTGCTGCCCGCCGACACAACCCTCTCGCCGAGGACATCCTGGGTACGGGCCACCTCCGAACACATCCAAGCAAGAAGGATCAGCGCAAGTCGAAGGCGGACGAAGACCAGGAGAATGGACAGCGCTTCGTGGATGCGAAGACATCCCGAAAAATCTTGCAAATTGGGCAAGAGCTCGCCGATGAAGATGCCGCCGAACAGAAAGTTACGCAGGGGCAACCCGCAGAACAAGCGAATACAGCATTTGATTTTGAATCTCGGTTCGAGGACGAGGAGGTATATTCAGATGATGAAGGGAAGTTCAACGAAGACCAATGGGACGACGAAGAGGAGATTGAGGAAATAGTATGTGGCTAAACCTCACGGAAATTTTGAAGAACGTGCATTTCTAATACCCTAACTAGGAGGTTGATCCAAATGATCTCGATATGTTCCACAAGTTCGTTCCTGGTGGCGATGAGGATCCGATATTCAACCCTAGCGGGCCAAGGTCCAGTGGTCAAACTACAAACCTTGCGGACCTCATTCTAGAGAAGATTGCAGAACATGAAGCCAAGCAGGCCGGTAATAATGCCGGACCTATGATTCAGGGCGGAGGTTTGCCCGAGGATGCTGTTCAGATTCCAGCAAAAGCTGTAGAAGTATACGAAAAGTGAGTGCTCCACTAAGGGAGGAGAGCCATGGTGTTTGCCCTGAGATGCTAATCAAGAGCAGAGTTGGCATGATTCTTTCTCGATACAAATCAGGACCTCTTCCCAAGCCATTCAAAATACTTCCTACCATCCCGAACTGGCAGACGCTTCTTTCAATTACCCGCCCCGAGTCATGGACCGCCAACGCTATCTATGCGGGAACTAGGTTGTTCATCTCACACAAACCGGTTGTTGCGCAAGAGTTCATATTGACAGTATTGCTTGAGCGCGTGCGCGAGGAAATCTTTGAGCACAAGAAACTCAATGTTCACACCTACAATGCGATGAAGAAGGCCCTCTATAAACCGGCTTGTTTCTTCAAAGGGTTGCTATTCCCCTTGGTCTCGAGTGGGACCTGCACTCTACGAGAAGCCCACATCGTCTCTTCTGTGATCACACGTGTCTCCATCCCGGTTCTGCATTCAGCAGCTGCATTGCTCCGAATGTGTGATCTCGCTGCCGAGCAGTCTATGAAGTCGCTTGAGAGCACGGGTGCAGTGAACATCTTCATTCGAATCTTCCTGGAGAAGAAGTATGCTCTCCCATACAAAGTGATTGATGCTCTCGTCTTCCACTTCATGCGATTCCGGGCTAGCGACCCTGCAGAGGATTTAATGACCGACGGACAGTCTCGAGACACCAAAGCGTATAAACTCCCCGTCCTTTGGCATCAGTCACTGTTGGTCTTTGCACAGCGCTACCGGAACGATATCACTGAGGATCAGCGTGAGGCTCTCCTGGACTTGCTGTTGGTTCGTGGACACAAAGATATTGGGCCTGAGGTGAGACGTGAGCTGTTGGCAGGCAGAGGACGAGGCGTAGTGGCCCCGGATCCCGAGAGACAGAATGCTTTCGATGCTGGGGATGATACGATGGATATCACGTTATAATTCAAAAGCCCATTTCATTTTGGTTTCTTCTCATATAGGTGCATGTTCCAAAACTCAGATGTTTGATCATGAGTCCGGATAGGGGGCGTTACTTGATGACTTACTTGATGCTTGATGATTTGATTTGCATATTCCCAAATTCGAGATTTAGTTGTCAAATCGTGGCCTCGTTCAATATTTCGGTCAACACTCAAAAGTAGAGATAATTTCGGCTAAATGTACGGAGTAGGGGCGAGTTAAAAAAAAGCGTAATAATAATCGGTCAATCAACTCAAAACCTCTGTACTCGTAATGATGTTAATATCTGTTGATAACAAGATCTTACAGTGTCATGACAAAGTATTTGCTCTTACTAGTTTGACCGCCTGCTATATCAAGTTAATGCCCCTTTTTATGGCCATTCCAATTGGTCTATAAAAAGTGGGAAAGCGAAGACTTTTGTCGTGCCACTGTAGATACCTAGTAGATACCAACCAGGATCCTTGCCTCCTTTTAACACCCCGCATTCTGTGTGGAACCTGCCCCTGACAAAGGGCGAGGAGGATCTAGTCTTGCCGACGAACCTTCTGCTGGCTGGCTGGCTGAGGGTTCCTCAGGCGATTATGCTCGCTTGCGAAGGCTTCAAGAGCGCAAGCTTCTGGACTTTTGATCCTGACTCTGGAGTCTGGAATATACTCATTATTATTCCAGAGTCCATGACCTCAGAGGGTGGATTCTTGCGCATTGCACGGAACCATGGCGCATTCCGCTATAATTATCAAGGAGTTGGCTGTTAAGGCCCACCCACTTGTGACCGGAACTTTGAATATGGGTGAGAAATTAGAATAGTCCACCAATAATAAAAATAGTATGAGGGGCATGGTGAACCACAGGATTGAAGAAACTAGAACTCTACTAGGTCGAAGTTCACAAGTCCAACTTGATGAGTTAACAGTTGCTGACATCCTGTTCTTTGTATATCAATACGTAGATACTCTCGGATCTGTACGTAGATAATATTAATAGAAGCCGAGCTGCTTCTTCCGAATCTATTCTGGTCTTTTGGTATAAGCGGGGGCGATAGCATTTGGCAATGATTCCCCTGGCTCTGGCTGTGGACTCTGGAGGCCTGAGGGAGGCCTGAAGGTGGCCTCGCGTCTGTGTCTGGTAACGCGCTTGCCTCCTGAAGTGCAGCATTGCAACCACAAGGGATTCAGAGTTCCACTGCATGTCGCAAATTAGGCCTGACACGGTGAATGTCTCGGAAACTCAGGGGCCAAGGAGAGTGTGACTGAGTCGAGCGACAAACCTCGGTGGAACCCGTGTATTTAATTATTACCGTATAATACAGCTTACATGCGTTTTTGACTACCGGCTGACAGTGGACCCCCCAATTTATACGTAACAATGTGGTAATAATACGGTTACGTGGCTGAGGCGGGGCTCCGCCCCTTGCTAAAAGGAGGTCCGGCTGAATTGACCACGCTGGCCTTTTAAAGAGTCAACCACTCCCCGTCTCACTCCTGCCTTTGACCAGAACAATCCTTTTTATGAACAGCTGTCCTTTTCACTCTCTCCACACCATCCTACCTCTGGTACCTGTGCCCCATCACTTCACTGGCTGGGATCTGGCTTCCGGCTTCGATCCTCGTTATGACACCGTGGCCTTTGTCTTAATGACCTAGGCAAACTTCCAACTCTCAACTCAAATCAACAACTGAAGTCCCACTATCTATCTATCTTCATATCGTTAGCAGTTTCTACTGTATCCAGTTGTTTTAAATCACGAGTTCGGTTGTCAGTGAAAATGGACGATGATTTCTCAGACTCTCTGCCCTCTACTCCTTCAATGGAGGGCCCTGTGCTTACTGTCTCCCCGGCCGACACATCCTTTGATCTGAATGATGTGGATGCTGAAAGTCAAGCGGAGGAGAAGAAGCCAACGAAGAAGAGAAAGTCCTGGGGCCAGGAATTACCAGTCCCTAAGACGAACTTGCCTCCGAGGTATGTGAAGCTCCTATAACATTTTATTAATTATCCCTAGCTAATCACTCTTAAAGGAAGCGCGCCAAAACAGACGATGAGAAGGAGCAGCGCCGGATTGAGCGTGTTCTTCGTAATCGTGCAGCTGCACAGACTTCTCGCGAGCGCAAGAGGTTAGAGATGGAGAAGCTAGAAAACGAGAAGATCACAATGGAACAACAAAACCAGTTCCTCGCCCAGCGGCTCTCCCAGATGGAAGCTGAGAACAACCGCCTCAGTCAGAAAGTTGCCCAATTATCAGCAGAGGTCCGGGGGTCCCGGAACAGCACTCCAATGCCCGGTTCTCCCGCCTCAGTATCGCCCACTCTTACGCCCACACTCTTCAAGCAAGAGGGCGATGAGATTTCCCTCGACCGAATTCCCTTCCCCACTCCCTCCGTTACCGACTTCTCCCCTACCCTCAAGCCTTCCTCTCTGGCTGAGTCTTCCGATTTGACACAACATCCTGCAGCGATGTTGTGTGACCTGCAGTGTCAATCGGAGGACTTGAAGGAGAGGGAAGTGCCCTCCCGCTTTTTGACATTGGAGCCAGCATTAAACACGAGTCTTCAAATGACCTTACAGCTCCTCTTTCTGACGATGACTTCCACCGCCTATTCAACGGTGATTCATCCCTTGAGTCAGATCCTTCAGTCCTTGAAGACGGGTTCGCCTTTGACGTTCTCGACTCAGGAGATTTATCGGCATTCGCATTTGATTCTATGGTTGATTTTGACACCGAGCCTGTCTCCTTTGAAGACATCGAGCAATCAAACGGCCTTCCGGATCAAACTACTTGCAAGACTCCTAGCTTGCAACCCAGCCTTGGCGCGTCCACTTCGCGATGCGACGGGCAGGGCATTGCAGCAGGCAGCTCGTGAGAGGTTTCATCAGGGAGAATGTTTGGATGCTGGTGTTGCAGAGGGTCGATGGAGCTGGGAATCTTTATTGACTCTGGCGTCAGCGTTAAATCTTCTTGAGAAACCACAACGGCGGAGAAGAGCTTTGACCGGGTTGAAGTCGTTGCAGAGCGATCGGCGCAATATTTCAGGGAAGCCGTGTAGGGTTACGCGGGATTCGCGGGGTTCGCGGAGTTCATGGAGTTCAACCAAATCAAGGAAGGCGTTGACGTCTCTAATGATGGGAAAGGGCTTACAGTAGTTTGTAAATTAGCGTGTTCTGATATCAACATTCAAACAAATGATAAGTACTATATGAAAGAATTTATTTCACATTACTCCCTATTGTAGCGTCAAGGATGGTAGGAGATAACTCATGCCGATTATAGACTACTAGATAGTTACTCTTCACAGATTGTTGGTGGCATCGCACTTGGTGCTGCGGAGGTGAGTCGTGACCCTGGCCGGATACGGGGATCGGGATGACGTTGCCACGCAAAGGGCATCCCCTCAATTCTAGAACCCGCCTTCTCTTCTAAACCCAGGTATCTGAAGACCATCGCTCTCTTTCTCCTTTCGTTTTATTTTCTGTTATATCGTACGTCCGTTGTCTTCTAGCATCATTTATACCGTCACACAAGATGGTTCGAAAAGATCCCATATTCGAGGCCCGTACGAATGTGAAAGTGAGTCTTGTCTGCCTAATCACTGGCCGATGCGGCACCCTCACTCTAAGTTTCTCTCGGTCTGTCAGGCGCATGCTAACCGTCTTCGCCAATTTAATAGTTACACTCGAATCGCCTAAAGAAGGAGGCCGCTCGTGCGGAGGCGACCTTCAAGTCCGAAAAAGCAAAGGCTGACAAGGCAATGAAGAACCGTGAATTCCAAATAGCCCGTATCCATGCCTCCTCCGCTGTGCGTGAGAAACGACGACAAGTCACCCTACGAGCCGAAGCAGCCCGTGCAGACGTTATCATAAATGAACTGAAAGCTGCACAGAGCACTCGGGACACATCACGCACCTTGGCAATGGCGTCTCGGGGCTTAGATGCCGCATCAAAGAGTGTCAACCTTGAGACACTGGTTTCTCATGCGAACAACTTCCTCGCTCGCTCCGAGGACTTCAAAATCGCCAGTAGCGCCATCGAAGATGTCGCCCAAGGTATATCGATGCAAGAGTACGGGGCGGAGGGCGAGACCGACGTTGATCGCCTGATGGAACAACTTGCCGACGATGCAGGTGTGGATATGCGATTAGCCCTGGAACAGGACTCAGCGCCGAAGGAGGATGTGAAGGAACAAACGAAAGTTGACGCCGGTCTTGAGGACGGCCTGGGTGCTAGATTGCGCGCGCTACGGGCCGCAAACTGATTCTATTTCCGTCATATTGTGATTTCTTTCCTTCTCGTATAGCTGCCCAGTCCTTTGTTTCTTCCTGATGCTCTTGCTCTATACTTTCTGGCGAACTATGGAGAAGCACCTGAATTATGGGTTCAATCGGTTACGGGCTCTTTGTATATACCCCTCCTAATGGCAACCTCATAAGGTCATGTTATGCTATCTCAATAAAGTTTTCACTCCAAAGCTTTGGGAACCCCCCTGATGAGCATTACGTGCTTTCTTACGACGGTTTGGATATATATTATTGGTTGTGGGTTTTCTTCATACGCGGCTCACGTGAGGCTTGAGTTATAAAACAAAATAATAAAGGAATGTTTCAACAAACAGCCTGGCTAGCTCAATCGGCAGAGCGTGAGACTCTTAATCTCAAGGTTGCGGGTTCAACCCCCGCGTTGGGCTTCATTTTTTTCTCTCTTTCCCATTCATACATGGGGAGCAAAACAAATTTTTAATGAAGAGGACCGCGTCGTGAGAAGAATATTTGTACTGGATCTCGTCGAAACTCAAAACAACTTTCAACCCGCTATCCATGTTGATGAATGTCGGCGAGAAACTACTAAGTTACTAACTAGTGTTTTCGACTCCCCAAGGCCACCTCGCTGACGACGGAACTTCCTCTACAGTCTCAGATACATACATGGATTACACTCACTTGCAAAACAAGGCATAAGATAGGTTGAAACCATTAATGCAATCTAGAAAGGTAATGGAAAACTTAACAGCCGAGTTAAACCGACGACAATCACACAGCCGACAAGCCGCCTGTCTTAACTGTAGGAAAAGCAAGATTCGCTGTGACCGAAGTCAGGGAGAGGCTTCATGCGACAAATGCAGACATACCGGTTTGGAATGTGTCGTCCCGAGTCATCATGTCGGGAGGCAGAAGGGGGTAAAGAAGTAAGATCCACGCCCACAGTTATTAATATGTGCTGATAGTCGGTTGTCAGTAAACGAAAGGGACTGGAGAAAGCGCTGCATCAGATAGAGCAGGCCATCAAACGACCTAAGGCCGAACACTTGACCTCTGATGATGCGGATAACCTGGTTGCAAACCTTCAGGATTTGTTGAGAAAGACGCAGAAGCAACAGTCCCCAAACGAGAGGGAAGAAGACCTCTCTGAGGACCCTGACCAGTCTGATTCTTTGCGCCCCTCCCGAGATTCCAACTCCGGGGAAAGCCTAGCCCTGGACGATGCAGAGAACCCCCTGCAATTGCTCGCACGTGCGTCTGATCTCCAGTTGTCTCCAAATGACGTCCGCGATACGGCAATGTGGCCCTTGACGACTCCACAGCCAGCAGCAGTGCCATCAGTGAGTGGGGAGAGTAACATCCCTGCCGCGAAGACCTTTTTCGTGCCGGTTAGAGCGAGTCTAGATGTCGGTCCAGATCTGGACCCTATCGAGATCGGGCTTGTTACACTGCACGAAGCTGAATCTCTCTTTGCTTTGTATGTTTGTTCTAGTATTCATTGCGCCAGCTACCATGAGGCTCACTATCTTTAGTTTCTACCAGAATCTTGCGCATACTAGATGGGGCCTTGACCCTCTCATACATACCGTTGAATTCATTCGCACCCACTCAGCCTTTCTTTTTACCTCAATCATGGCCGCAGCTACTTTATTCCTCCCGCATGCCGCTGCACTATCTAAAAGACTATCCCGACACAGCAAGCTGCTGGCCAACGAGGTGATCAAGAAGCGTCTTCGGTCAGTTGAGATTGTTCTAGCATTCCTGGTCAACGTTCCGTGGATGGCACCAGGAGATTGCCTAGGCGACGATGACGCTTGCTCATATATCGCAATGGCATTGACCGTTGCATTAGACTTGTCTTTGAACAAAATTGTATTACCATCAACAAGTTTCGACAGTAGCCTCTTGAAGAGGCTGACCAAGGCTGATTGTATCGACGCAAGGAGAGCTTTGCAGATAGACGGATTTGATAATGTGGATGTGTACTCCGACTGGGGTCGGAGACTGCTACGACGACGAGAGAGGACCTGGTTGGCACTGTTCGTTCTCGAGCGGGGGTGAGTTTACCACATCTGTTCGTTTACGTGGATTGCCTTAACTTTGTGCAGTGTATGTCTGGCTCGTGGGAGAAGCTATACCGTTCCTCTGACTGCCCTAATCGAGAACTGTGACCGATGGCATGTCTCAGACCTTGCAGATTCTCGCGATGGCGCCATGAACTCAATGGCAGTACTCCGAAGAAACTTGGTATGTCTCCTAAGCATTTGATCCTAGTAAGATACAATATCTGATGGGCAATGCTATAGGATGGACTTTTCAAACGAGTCAAGTCGAACTGTGATAGCTATCAGATAAGTAGTACTAGGTCCGGGGCTGCTCAATCGTAAGTGTTTGTCCAGAAACCTGACTATACTTCAGATGCTTAGAGAGGAGTAGAATTGAGGCGATGATCGAGAGCTTCTATGATGAATGGTACGAAGCCTGGGCACCAGAGATCGGAGAGGGGCAGTGTAAGTTTTGAGAATTCCATCCCAAGCACACATTTTTGACAGCCGAATGGATGCTAACTGCTGTAGCGCGCACTCTTCCGCCATACGTGGAGATTCTTATCACGCATACTCGACTATCGACGTACGGAGGCGTGATAAATCACCCTACGGCACCTGTTGAGGCTAAACGATTCTTTCGCGCTGCTGGTCTTTCTTCCGCCCTGAACGTTATGCGCGCTGCTATCCAAGGGGAGGCGAGATTGAAGTCAATGCCGAATAACACGGTTATCATGATTTCCTTTGCTGCGTGCTCTGCATTGAGCCTCAGTGTCATGCCAACCGATAGCAAGTCCAGTTTAGCGCCGAGTGTTCGGAACCTGATCGAAGAAACAGCTGGAGTGCTCGAACGGATTGGAGCCACCCCTAGTCATCGAACCGGCGCGTCAGTACTATATGGGCGGTTCTTGCGTGAACTTGTTCGGCGTACACCGGTCGGCTCAAGTTCGCAAGCTCAGAACGAACCCCGAGTAGCTTCCCATACCCAAGTCCTTCCGCCGACGACATTGGGTGATTATGGCTCTATCCCAACAACGCAAGAAGCATTTGCGCCTTCTTTGTTCTGGACGGAGCCTCTACAGTTTTCTGCCATGTCTGATGATCAGATCATCGACGCTGTCAACAGGGCTGGTACAGCCTTCGGAGCGAGTGTGCCCGATGTTCCACTTGACGACATGATGAGCTGGGACTGGCTCGATATCGGCAATCAGGATTTCACTTTCCAGCCGCTGTGAACGAGGTTGCCATATAGGCGTATGGCTATAATCATGCTTGACCCATTGGTAATATCATTAACCTCCTGCTGTGGAAACCGAATCCAACTAGTCGGCGGTTCGGCAGGTCTCCACACGTCGGCCTCCAGAAGTAGCCCCGGGAGCCGAGGGTGTCATCCACCTCGCGATAATAAATAATGAAACGTCATCGTGAGAATTCGTCTTGAATTTCGCATTCCTGGATTTCATTCGAATTCTTTCAGATCAGGGGTATATAATTTTGAGATATGGCGGCGCTCAGAGTTTCAGCACTGACTCTGTCGCGGAAGGCGACGAGTGCCGCTCGGGTTCAACTGTGCTTCTGCGCATACCAGAAGACATGTTATCGACCAAATGCGTCTACGGCGCGCGCGAAATATTCAACTTCGTCTACTACTGTTGAGCAACCAAGAAAAGCTCCGACAATTGATCGTGCAGCCTCGAAGTTGTTCAAAAATGCAGACGAGGCCGTCGCTGATCTCAAGAGCAAGTCAACAATTCTCAGTTCCGGCTTTGGCCTTTGCGGAGTTGCAGGTATGTATAATTGACTCTACGACTTAGTTTGTCGGACCTCTGAGCTTACTGTTGGTAGACACTCTCATATCCGCAATAGGCCGGCGAGGAGCTGAGAATATTCACTCTCTAACAGCAGTTTCGAACAACGCCGGTGCGCCTGGAAAAGGTGGACTTTCTACGCTGACACAGTCTGGCCAAGTCAATCGACTCATCATATCGTACCTTGGGAACAATAAAAAACTGGAGCAAAAGTACCTCACGGGGAACATTGCTATAGAACTGTGTCCTCAAGGGACTTTGGCAGAGCGGCTGCGCGCTGGAGGAGCTGGAATACCTGCTTTTTACACTGCTACTGGAGCTCGTACGTTGGCGCTTGCACAGGTTCAAGATCTTACCTAATTATTCATTACTCTTTGGTATAGACACCTTCCTCCAAGACGGAAAAATTCCCGTTCGTCTCGATGCGTCGGGTAAAGTGCTGGAGCACGGCAAAGCCCGCGAAACAAGGCTTTTCAACAACAAGAAATACTTGATGGAAACTGCGCTTACTGGTGACGTTGCAATTCTTCGAGCATGGAAGGTAGATGAGGCTGGGAATTGCGTCTTCCGGTAAGCTTTTTACCTTTTTTGGGCTGATGGAGATACTAACAGGTTGGTAGTTATACTACGAAAGCGTTCGGTCCTATCATGGCCAAGGCGGCCACTATTACCATCGTTGAGGCAGAAAACATCGTCCCGGTTGGATCTATCGATCCCAACGATGTTGATCTGCCTGGAATTTTTGTGAACCGGATTGTCCCAGCGACAAGCGAGAAGCACCTTGAGATCATGAAGCTTCGAGAACCCAAGGAAAATGGTTCACCGGCATCAACTGTGTCCCCCGCTATAATCCAAAGAAACAGAATTGCCAAGAGGGCAGCGAAGGAGCTCAAGCAAGGGTACTACGTCAATCTAGGAGTTGGTATGTAGCTCGAGTCTTACAGGTGGATTGTGCTAATGCTCTTTAGGAATCCCTACACTCGCACCCTCAATGCTGCCCGAGGATGTTAAGGTCTGGATCCAATCAGAAAATGGAATCCTGGGGATGGTAAGACAAAAATCGGTGCTGATCGAATGTGAGCTAACGGATTCAGGGACCTTACCCTACCGAAGACGAAGTTGATCCGTACGTCTTTTATTTTCCTCTTATAAACCCTATCTGACAGTCCACAGTGACATCATCAATGCCGGCAAAGAAACCGTCACGCTGGTGCCCGGCGCTGCGACATTCGACAGCACCGAGTCATTCGGCATGATCCGAGGTGGACACGTCGATGTGTCAATCCTAGGGGTTAGTCAACCCGCCTCCCCTCTAAGAGAGATTACTGACACACAGACAGGCCCTTCAAGTGAGTGCCAACGGCGACCTAGCAAACTACATGATCCCAGGCAAGGTCTTCAAGGGAATGGGAGGAGCCATGGACCTGATCTCCAACCCCGACCAGACCAAGATCGTAGTCGCCACCAGCCACACAGCTAAAGATGGCTCGTCAAAGGTCGTGGCGGAGTGTGCCCTGCCTTTAACAGGAGCGAACTGTGTCAGCACGATCATTACTGAACTGGCAAGCTTTCTTACCTTACCATACCCCCCAGTAGAGTTATCGCCTGTTGCTGACTATAGGCAGTGTGTGTTCCAGGTTGATCGGCAGAAGGGAGAGCTCACGTTGACGGAGCTCGCGCCGGGTGTAGAGGTTGAGGAGATCCGGCAGAAGACAGAGGCACCGTTCCATGTTGCCGATAAGCTGGAGGTTATGGAGTGAACTTGGAAAAGATAGAGTTGATATACCCTGCTGCCATGGAGATTTATGTATGTTCAGTGTTGATTCATTCAAGTAAGCAGTGCGTGAGAATCGAAGTTCCAAATCTTTCATTTGTATCTAACTAACTACTAGTACCTGGTCTTGAACATACACATTTCTAGACTCGTAATGGAGTCAGGGGTAGTAGTCGGCCAGTGTGTGAGTTGTTGATGCAATCATTGATGCTAAACCCGACAACCAGTTAGATTCTCTCTAATATCGTAGCTCGAGTCAACATCCTCAAGCCCTCCCCTCATCCACCATACGAAAAAGCACACCTCTCTATTTTACTCTATCCCAACCAACGAACCCCCAAACCGCTTGCTCTATATCATGCCTCTTGCTCATCAACCTCCCCCCGCTGCTTCTCCCTCTCGATCCCAACAAAACTAACCAGAATCCCCAAATCATAAACACACTTCAACACCCCCGCAATAACAAACGACACCCCAAACCACCCCTTCCCCGCCAAAACCCCCGTAATTAGCGGCCCCAAACTCTGCGCCAACGTCTTAATCACATTAATGCTCCCCATGATCGCGGTGCGCTTATCATCAGGTAACGCGGCGGCTAAGAACGCAGAGCGCGGCGCGACGTCCATGTTTTGGGTGCAGGCTCGGAGGATTAGGAGGGTTAGGGAGAGGGGGAGAAGGGAGGGGAGCGGGATTAGGGAAAGGCAGATTGCTGAAGGGAGGTGGGTGAAGACCATTGTTTTGACGTTGCCGATTCGTTTTGCTATTGAGGAGGCGAGGAGCATTGAGGCGGCGGCGATGATGCTTGTTGTGAAGAAGATGGTGCCTAGGGTTCCTTCTGGAAGGGAGAATTTGCGTTTGAAGAAGTATGTCATCCAGGATCTGGTTTTGTTAGATTTCTGCTTCTGGTTTTATTTTTATGGGTAGGTGGGTAAGGAAGGGAAGGGAAGGGAAGGGAAGGGAAGTAAATACAAAGAAGCAAGGCCCGAAGCGAAGGAGTCGAGACCGAAGAGGATGAATAGGCGGATAACGAGGGAGACGAGATGCGGATCTCCAATGAAGGAGAAGATTGACTTTCGTTTAGGCTCAGGTTGCTGCTCTGTAGTAGTGCTATCAGCCAGAAGAGGTTGAGTCTCGTTGTTCTCTCCGTTTTGCTGGCGTCTAGCCGGGGGCGACTTCTTCACGTCCGCCTCTACCTTCTGGCTCAATGCCACAGACAGAACAAACTTGACAGCCCCAATAGCAGCGTACGCGAAGAATATCGTGCGGCATGCTGCAATAAAGTCCCATCCACTCTCAGTCTGCAGAAGGTTAATGGCCCAGCCGCAAGCCATTACCCCAAGCGCTGTGCCCGCCGTTCCAATGAGAGAGTACCACAGCAAGATATCGCGCAGTAACTCTTTAGGTGTGAGATGAGCGAGTGTAGACTCCTCGACTGCTTTGAACGGACCAATCTCATTGCCACTAACCATGATTTAGCCACACATATCCGTGAAAGATCAATCAGATCATATAGCGGGACATACCTCGGACTAATAACCCCAAAAACAGCGGCCGCAAGGAGAGCCCAGTAATTCCCTACAAGGGCAAAGACAGCCCCACTACCAACCATCATGACGGAGCCAAGAGCCAGAACGGCCCGTCGACCCATCGCATCCGCGAAAAGAGTCAAAAGAAAGCTGATAGCCACGTCTCCGAACAAAGTGAGAGTCATGAACAGACCGATGCGCTCATCGGAGATATTCAGGGCAGAGAGATACGAGGCGAGAATCAAAGTCGAGCCTCCGTAGGCGAAGAGTCGGACAAAGCGTTGGGCGCACAGGAACTTTGCATCTCGAGGGGATTGCCATAGTGACAGGAGGCCGAGTTCCTTGAGGATCTTGCGAGGGAGGGAATCGGATGTAGATTCGCGAGTCATGTTATGGGGTTGGCTTGCCCTGGGATACACGCTATATATACAGGAATTCAAGATGCGAGAATTCCAGCTTTGTAGGTACACAAAGCATTAGTTGAGGGAGATCATGAGAAAAGTTGAAGCATTGCGAGCGAAGTCAAGAAATGAGCAAATGCCAAGACTTGATTCGGAGTTCAATATTATATGCCAGTGAGTCATACGGTTCTTACCTGCCTAAATCTGTAAGATAAGTGGGTTTTACAGTCTGCATACGACACAGCTAATGCCAATCCTCGGAGGTCCGAGATGATAAGGCAGCCTTTTCCGACGCCTACTCGGAGTTAACGTCCTCTACTCATAGAGTCGTTTCTAGGACAAATATTATTGAAAGTAGTCTACTTTCATCCTAACAATTTCTTGTGTTTTGCATATCCTCAAAGCAAGCAACCATGAAAATCCAGTATCAAGTTGCAAACCGTAAACCATTTCCAACATCTAGAGCAGACCGTCGGCATCATTCTCCGCTCAACCCATATTGTTACCTGAACAGTAATTCCCAGGCGCATACGACGGATAGACGTGATTCACATTACAAGCCGAAGACCTGTTGGATCCCGCCACATACAGCGGTGTAACTAGAGCAGTCAATTAGCCAAATCCCCTCCAAAAGAAAGGAAGAAAGAAGTGGAAACATACAATCAACAACCAAATCCATTCCCGGATTCCTGATAAGCGACTGCGTTCTCGCTAGCGGCGTCAACCTCTCCATACAATCTTGCTCATCTCCTCCATTCAGAGCCTGAGTACCCCCCATCCACACCTGAACACGGTAGATCTGGTCGAGCCATTCGTAATTGCATTCGGCACAGTAGTAGTCCTCATGTCTTAGGTACTTGTGTAGATAGGGGTCGTAGATAGTCTCGCATCGTTGGAACTCGGCTGGCGATGACGCGAATGTTAGTGGGTCATCGTAGGTGCCGATTCCACCGGCGGTTCGACCGCGGCCGCAGTCGTAGACAATGTCGGATTGGTCATCGTTATTGGAGAAGCCGTAGAAGGTGTGGGTTACTCGGGAGAGGATGGTACAGGGCGGTGTTGGAATTGAGGATGGGGATGGGTATGGTTGAATTAGAGATGAAGAGGGAGAGGGATATGGGAATAGAGATAAAGATGGGGATGGAGACAGAGACGGAAACTGAAAAGAAGACGAAGGCAGATATTGGAATGAAGATGAAGACGGAGACGGCGACGGAGATTGGAACGATGATGAAGGCAAGTATTGGAAAGATGAAGATGAAGATGGAGATGGAGATGGAAATGGAGACGGAACTAGAGACTGTGACTGAGCCTGCGCCAAAAAGGCGATGTAGGTTAGTAGACAGAGAGGAACTCGCATGGTGTCTACTGAACTGAGGGTGAGGCAGAGCTTGCTTCTCCCTAGAGAGACGGGATATTGCACATTTATACCGTCAGCGTCATATCGTCATTCATTGTATAGCTTTGAACACTAGCTGAAAGTATATAACTAGCCCAGAGAACTTAGATCAATAGAACCTAAATGACTACGCGGTACGCAATTCCGAACATATTAGTCTCGAGCTGAGGGATATTACCAGATATCTTCCTATCCAAACAAACCTATACCAATTGTCATGTTATAAACCATATAAATAATCATTCGCTATCACAGAACCATCTTGAAGTTGGGATTGCGGTCATCGTTGAACCCTTCATACTTGGCATACTTGCCGTTCCTCTTATCCCTGTTCACCTTCGCACACCACAAGACATTAAGTAGAATCCTGCATCCATATTAGTAGCTGGATATACTCCAGAGACACCAGCACATACATAAACCAAGCAAAAACCAACAGACTCATGACCACCGTATGGCCTCGGTGAAACTGGGGCGTATCCTTGTTGGGATATATAAACGCTAGAGGTATAAGAGTTAGGTCGCTTCGAATATAACATGCTCTAGAGAATGAGACTTACTCGCTACAAAACCTCCGCAATTCGCGATCGCCAGCTGCATCCCCGATGTCGTGGCTCGTTTATAGTGTCCTGCTGAGTTGTTCGAGTTCCAGACTAGAATGCACGGTACGCTGGCGTACATTCCTGTGGCCATGAGGAAGGTCATGCCGTATTTTATCTGTGAGGAGTGGATATTTCCAATCGCGGCGTACCCGGCGATGGCGATGGGGAGGGTAAATAGCATGATGATGCCTCTAAGTTTCACGCGATCGGAGAGGAAGGAGACAACAACTGTTTTAACACGGCCTTGTTAGCTGAAGAAAAGTAAGGTAGGAGACAAAGAGCGTACCTGTCAACAAGGCGGCTACAGCATACGGTATCACTGTCCAGAGTTGAACCTGGTTCGGGTCGGTTGCGAAACCGCTCTCGTCGATGATAGTCGGCAGCTAGACAGAGATAGCTATTAGAACGATAGTGGTTGTGATGAATGGAGCTGGTGTCATACGAATAATCCAAAAGAGTACAGCCCTGACAAAATCGCAAAGTATGCCGTGGCTGAAAACCACATTTGAGGTTCCAGGAGTCCTCTTCGTACTTCGGACCATCTTAGGCCCTCTTCTTCAACCTCCAATGTCCTACCCCGTGTCAGTACTTGGAACTTCTCTGACGGAGTGTAAGGGAGACGTACCCTTGCGTAGAGGGATTGTCGAGCCTGATCCTTTCGCGGGCATATTTTCGTTCCTCGTCGGTTAAGAATGGGGCGGTCTCGATGTTATTTGGGAGACAAAAGTAGCTGAGGCATCCGCATACAAATGTCTATATCCGTCGTAATGTTCAGCAACAGGTCAAACTGAGTTATCAGAACCACTTACAAGGAGACCTTCAATAATCATAATCCAGCGCCATCCTTCTAGCCCTCCCCTGGGACCAATCTCTGCCAAACCTCGAGCCAAAAGACCTAGATAATAGATCTACATTAGTTTGGTCGTAGAGAAAGTCCAAGGAAAACGTACCGCCAAATGCCCCGGATAGTGAAGCAGCAGTATAAAACAGCCCGATTCGAAGAGCCAAATCGCCTCTTCTATAAAAGGATGAGAGGTATAGAACCTGTGAGGGTCAGCAAATCTTCTGCAAGAAGCAGATGGAAATAGCGAACCATTCCAGGAAGCAATCCGCCCTCTGCAATTCCCAAAATCGCGCGAACGGCGGCGAAGCTGCCAAAATTACGCACAAACCCCAGACACATGGTAAAAATACCCCAGACTGTTGTAAGTGCTGGAAGCCATATCTTTGGTGACGCCTTTTTAATGAATAAATTGCTTGGAACTTCGCTGTATACAGAACACGTTAGTTGATAGGTGTATCTTGTCGGGTTTATCCGTGGACACGCACCTCAGAATGTAGAAGAGGTAGAAGATAGCTAAACCGATGTCGTACTGACGATTTGTGATGTTGAGATCGTCCTCGAGGCCGAGGATTTTGGCGTTACCGACATTAGTCCGGTCGAGAAAGGAGCAGAGAAAGAGCAGAGCTAGAACGGGCAGGATTCTTGAGAGAGTGAGTCGACGAAACATTGGTTGTGGTGCAAGGCGCTTTACCTGGTGTCTAATTTGAACAGAATTCTCCTAGTAAGCTTCTGCTCGGCCTCAGAATCGCCCACCCACTCGGTAAACGAGCGTCGTTCGATCTTGTCGTCCATTTCTACGCGTGGTTTTGGGGAGTCCATGAACGTGGTCAGCATTCGCGTTGGGAGACAATGGAATCGGTTGAGAGCGAGTTGAGAGCGAGTTGAGAGGGGAGAATTGAGGAGACGTAAATAAGCTGACATGACAGCTGAAAGAAAGGATGACAGCTCGAAAGGGCTCTGATCGGCCTGCACTTCTGCCGCCGATCAGAAGCTTGCTTGAAAGTCTTGGAAATCTCTTATCCCCGCGTTCTGATTGTAGCCAAGAAAAGACCCCAGATTGCTTACTCCAGAGCCAAGTTGGGGCCAGGCGGGGAAGAGACGGCATATCACGGTCCTTCATCCAATACTTTGTCGGCCATCAGTAATCGGGGTTTAAATCTGGGTCCGACCTGCAATTCAACCGCTTTCTGTCCCCGACATGTTCCCCGCAGATTATCACGCGTCTTTCTCAACCATTCAACTGACATGCTTGGCAACTGACAGTCTACCACCTGGACCGGATAATCGACTCGATCTGGCCAGTCAGGACTCAAGCCTAACGTTACATCCGTTTAATTACCCCTCGACAGTTCGGTCGCAACTCGCAACCTCAGGTGAGAAACATCCTCGATAGCATTTCCAGTATCCACGACAGAGAACTGGCACCAGCCATACGGACCGACCCGTTACCAAGTTAAGCCACCGGGTGAAAAGCCGGGTCGCAAGCAGGTTAACTTTCAATCGAAGCCAGTAGACGCCACCCAATATAAACAGACTAATAATAAGAGCTCATTATTGGGATATACATAGGTATGATAAGATGGGTTGTGGCGCCGTGGCTGACATCATTACCTAGGGTATGACTTAAATCGAACTCTGCCGTTGACCATAGTCCGCGAGTAGACTTAATGATGGTAGCGCTGGAAAAGAGCTTCCGTCGGTCAAGGTCATACTGATTGTTCGCTGCGGACAATAAAGAGAAAACTTCGATAGTACTGCAGATATGGCGCCAAGCTAGGGCTGAAATTGGCTACTACTGAAGTGGAGAACATAGGTTAGAAGAATATAAAATAGAAGGATCCCCGCCGAAAACTACATCGACAGTTCAATGGAATGTGATTAGGGAGGTAGACTAGAACATTTAAAAATATGCAGGGCTATAAACAGAATCCAATCTATTTTGCAACACTATACTGCGAATACAAATAGGATTAGTATCCAATTACACAGTAGCTCGACACATACCCGTGTCTTATATATACAAACACTTCAAACGCCTGGATATCATAATATCTCTTCTGAAAGTAACCAAGCACTAGTCAACCATACAGCTAGCAGATCAAAGAGAAAGAAGACAAAGCAAATATTCCATACTCACGCATTGTTATAGGTGTAGCAGAGGACATCGCCACGAATATTGAGGAGTTGCTCAAGGGTAACGTTCCCAGCAAGGGCACCGATATTAACCTCAAAGCCAAGGGTGACGTTGGCATCGCTGTAGTCCATGGGCTCGATGGGCCCTCCGACCTGATGCAGGCGGGTCGTGAGATCCTGCTGCTGCCATTCCCAGAGGATACGGTCGAGGTTACCGTGGTGGAGGTAGAAGAGGGGGTCGCCGGGGCTTTCGTACTGGTTGCCAATTGTTCCTCGGACACCGCCGACACCAAAGTGACCGCTGCCGTGGATGTTGGGTTCCGTGAAGGCGGGGATGTTCTCGAGGGCACGGGCGAAGGAGGTGTAGTCGGGCTGGCTCTGGACGTGGTCGACCAGACTCTGCTGGGCGAAGCTGTTCAGGAGCCAGGGGAAGAAGTCAGCCGCCGCCGCGTGGTTTAGCTGGAATTTATCTGAGGTGAAGGGGCCATCTTGGACGCAGCCTCCGCCGGTACGGCCGGTGAGGTTGAATGGGTTATCAGCAGGATCGGTGATCTCGACATAGACACCGTTTCCACCAAAGCCGTGGTAGGCATCGAAGATCTCATTCTCGTAGATGGAAGTAGAATTGAGATCAGTCGAGGCATCTTTCGACCAGTTCCAGTATCTAGAGAAGGAATGCGGTCAGCACCCATCTGTCGTTCTCTGACTTTAAGACTAGCATGGGACCTGCATCTGGGGAAAGAGAAAAAAAAAAAAAAAAAAAAAAAAAAACCGGCACTTACGGCTGGGCACCGGTGTATCTACGTTCTTCCCTCAGCGCCTTCTCGTAGGAAGCGACGAAGTATCTATGCTAGAGAGCGAAGTGACCCTGAAAGAGAATGGTGATTAGCGGGATCAACAAAGGACGAGACAGCCCAGGAAGACAACCTACCACCCAGTGGATACTTGGGGTCTGATTTGAGTGAACGGCCTGAAAATCATCGAAACGATTGAGAGCACCGTACAGACCAGAGATGGCATCCGTGGCCGTCAAGCAATGGACAGCCTCAATGTACTCCGACTTCTCCTGATGGCTCAGTTCTCTCCTGGGGAGCATGTGTTAATATTCTGCTCAATTGGGAATATGCAGGGGCTTACCATTCTTTGCGCACCGGGAGGTTGCTACACGCTACGGCGGCCCCCGAAGCAACGTGGAGAGAGCCTTGGCAAGACGCATCTTGAAAGTTTGTCTGAAACACTGAGCTACGGCCTGTAGAATTTTCACTCCCACATGGGAGAAAGCAAGCTCTTTTAAGACAAACTACGGTCGTGTTTTGGGGACCCCTGAGCTATGACTTGTTTGGCAAGACCCCAGAAGCCCTAATTCCGGCATTGAAATTTGATACATCCTAGGAATGCTGCGAGTCAGCTAGGGTTCATTAGCGCTGCACTGGCGTGGGCGTGGGTATGACCAAGGCTGAGCCCTGGGGCGCATGGCTGTGAGGTGAGACGTTAGAGCCCACCAATAAAGTGCAAGGGCGTCACCAAGAGCTTCAATATCTAGCTTGGTCAAACCCGGCCCCATGGTGAAATTTGGTTGTCCCGAGATATCCTTGACAAACTTCAGCCAGGATCGCCAAGTTTGATAGCATTCTGCCGGGTTACATTAAAATTTCGAGACTCGAGAGAAGTTTGTAAACCTTTGACTCCAACTAGCCCAGGCCATTGAGACATCATGCCATGATCACCCGAGGGAGCTGTCAATGTGGAGAGTATCGCCACGAAGCCAAGGCCCCACGGCTCGCAATGGATATTTAACCGCCAATTGCGATCGCGAGAGTCAACAGCCGGTATTGCAGTAGATGATTGCTCAGCTGTGTTCCGAAGCCTCGACTTGTTCTCGTCTCGTACTCGCTAGGTGGGTAAATACTAAATCCTCCGTAGACTTTCATGCACGAGAGAAAGTCTAGAGAATGTGTGGCTTTTTGCCGAGCCTTCAGAGATTTAGATAGACTTGGAGTTGCCTCAGCGAGAGGCCCTGCTGGGATTATTGTTACTCATGCCCTGTAGATCGTAACCCTGGTTTCGGGATTTGAGTTGACTAACCTGGTCCTCAATAGTGCATAATAATCATCTCCAACGACTGCCTTCCCTCCGCCCTCTCTTCCACCGCATCTTCAACGGCTCCTTGTACGGCCGCGGTAAACCATCTAATACCCCATACCCAGGGTACAGCGGGTCCGGCCACGGTGGTGGTGAATCGGACCACCGACGCACGATGACGGAATATAATACACACGGGGCAATTGAGCTGGCGTCGAGTGATGATGAGGCTTATGTGGATAGAATACTGGGCGTGAGACGATCAAGCTCAAGGCTCGAGTGACAGTTGACAATGAGAATAGTAGTCAAGAGCATATTCTTGACTCCCAGAATCCGAATATTATGAAGATGGTGGTGACTGAGACAAAGAGTGAGAATAAGAGAGGTGATTGATCACTTGTATGATGTATCAGGGGAGTTGTACCATGAATATTTACTGATGCTTGGGACCGGAAATCGGAATGGCGCTGAGAGAAATTTCCTCATTATTAGCGAATGATTCATGATATAGAATAGATAAGGTTTAATTAGTGTAGCAATAGACTTTGTGATATGCCTGACACATACCGTCGTGAAAGAGTTTCCAAATCCGAAGCTTTCGATATGAGCGTTACCAGACTTAGCGACGGATCCGTATGTTATATAAATAAAGATCAGGTCTGGAAAAGGGGCCTAAGTGAGACCAAGATTTACTTGAAGCATCCACAGATCGACCTTTGTGAGAACCTCATTGAATGTTGGTAGAGGATGCGTGGTCGCTTAAGAGAATGCTGTGGGTGACGTTGGAGCCGAGATGAGCAGCCGCAGACGAGTTCCTCCGGTATATTATTTCAGGCTTCAGCAGTGAATTGGCTTAACAGTTCGTTATCGTCATCATATTATATTATATGTATTACATTTACATCCTAGAATCGTCATGCTTTTGAATAAGTCAAGGGTATCATAACCGCGAAGATGCTCATCGAGCGGAATGCCACCCGCGCCATGAAGATAACCACGCTGCGTGGCGTGGCACAGGTGGAAGAGGCTCAGTATGGGTTTGAATATCTCGATATCGTATTGGTGTAGAAGCAGGATCAAATGTCGAGAACGACTCCAGCTGTGTGTCTCGGTTGAGCTTTTTGGAAGCCAAGATGTCGATCCTGAAGGATTTGATTAGTCGGATCCATTCGGCACTCTTTCAGGAGACTTACAGCATCACCAGCGGAAAAAGGCATTCCATGGTGTACGCGAATCGGTCGATTTGTCCCGCAACGGTTGTTGCGGACTGCGCTGTGACTTGCCATGAGTATGTCACCGCACGGGTGATACCGATAAAACAAAGGCTTGCGAGGCGGATCTCTGTTGTGCGGAGTAGGAACCGGAAGACAAGCTTGGTGGAGGAGAGTTTAGGCGAGACTCGGTAAGCGTTGTGAAGAAGGCGGATTAGGAAGAAGGAGCTCCAGGTTTCGATGAGGGCAATAGTTGTGAAATACCCGACATGAAGGTCACCGATTTGATGTTGGTATGGACCAGTGGAGTTTGGAGTAGGAGGCTCGCCGCTGGTGATCTCTAATACCCTGAAGACTAGAATGGTGACGCGAATGGCAGAAATTGCGACTATAAGGAGCCAAAATACGTAGAGAAAGACGGTGCGCGATTTATCGCGGAGGGTATGGATTAGGATCTGGTAGCTGTAGAAAGAGAGGCCAGCCTCTTGAATCTAACACGAGGTGTTGGGTTAGTTGGCAGCAAGAATTGCACAGGTTGCAGCGCTTACAAGCCAGAAGAAATCGGCAAAGCCACTGGCGACGGCCCTGTTCGGGATGGCATGCTCAGTGTAAAACGCGAAGTAACAGGCCCCGTTGGCGATCGAGCAGGAGACGGACACTATGATCGGAATATAGGTCAATGGGCTGGGACGACTGATGAAGAGTGCCCAAATGCCCACCAAGGTGACGAATAGACCGATACTGCTCAAAATGGACCAGCTCAGCTCGAAGTAGGTCGCCATGGAGAGATGGGAGCTATCATGGTTAGGGAAATAAGGATCCATCTTGGGCAATGCTGATGTTGCTGGTCGCAAGTGATACTGGTCCCCCCCAGCCCCCAGGGTAACCTGTGCTGGAAATGGGGTCAAGAATGGTCGAACTCATGCGTGATTGAGGAAATGAGATAGAAGAGAAGTTCTGGATGATTTAATGCGGAGGACGAGCCTCTGTCTTGGGGAGAAGCTAGCGACCCCCTGCGGAGTTGAAACGCTGGTCGTGGGCCGATCATTTCCCCCGCAAATTTTCATTGCTGGAGCGAAGAGGCCCGTTCAAGATACTAATTTCACCTGCTTGACTCTTGTCGAATCAAACCGCGGTGAGGTCGAGGGATCTCAATCCTACGGAGTTAGTTCGACTAGCAGTCTAGCACGAGGGCCCTTGCTTAAAAGAGAACTTGCCTCTGCCTGCCCAGGGGTGCTCTTGTTCGACTTTCTACGATTCCGGAACTCATCTGGGAGAATTCATGGGAAACAGTGTTCCCAGGATTTACCCGACTGGCCTAGGTAGATACACGTCGCTAGGGAGAATGTAAAAGACTGTCGAGGAAACTATGCTACGAGAGCATTCTCCTTGACAGCATTGTATCTCCACATGCCCCGGGGGACACTGGTTTGAAACTTTGAACTTCGACGTGAATACCTAATGGTGTGAAGCTTAATCCGCCGCTCAACGGGAATCCGTGGTCAAACGGGGTAATTGCCGAGGGCGCCTCGTCTAGAAACTCTAAGTCCTTCCTCAACGTTGAAAAGAGAAGGAGGACAACTTGAAGAACCGGGGGAACAGAGTGGGCTTATAGTCATTTTCGAGGACAGCAGGTGGACGATCCAGAGTTTGTTGAGAATAAGCCGTCGCATGGCTCAGGCTGAACCTGGAAGCTAACAATAATGAAGCCATTTCGCCGATCGAACTAACAACGGACTCCAATTTTCGGTGGAGCCGAAAATGGGCCTTTGAGTTCTGGGCGTTCCACCGAGGTTTTGCCTATTCGAAGTCGATAACGGAAAAGCTGTCGCTAAAATACCGCATCACATTTAACCATCGTCCATGTCGTCTCAACGGAGACTAAAATTCATCTAAAGCGAGGAGTCGAGAACATCATAGATCGGTTAATTTTACAATGAAATGATGGTCTCTCGTATTCCTCCAGAAATTCCCACGTGGACACGGGTGAAAGTAACTGTTCGTAGAGCTGGCTACCGAGAGTCCAAGACATGACAATAATGAAACATTATGACCTAAGCTATCATCATCAAGCGCCACAAGTACGTGTCGCTTGCCTCGTATTCATCGACTCCTCAGATATTGACTCGTGTTGTCATTGTCAAGCATCGGTTGCAGATACTAGATAGTACCTGACGGGGGGCACCACGTGAATATCTGTGAGTCTCTTGCTCACGATTGAGCAAAGAAAGAGTCTTGGCTCTTGCGCACTATCAGCTTCGCCATTGCAGTGTTGGGGGGGGCACATATCTTTCTTTAGCGGAGTATGAGGGTGCGTTGGAACCGTGCGGTCAATCTTGGTCCGGATCTCGGCTAGATCTTGAGGACGGCGCTCGGAGAAATAGTTCCTAAATATCAACTTCGTACACGGTCTAAAGCTCTACTTCTAATAGTTGTAGATAGATATTTAACGCAGTCCATGGCCATTAATCTAATCTATTAAAAGTAGAGCCTTAGACCGTGTACGAAGTAGATATTTAGCAAGAACCATTCCCCCAAGCACAATCAAGGTTCACCAGCTTGTATATAATAGAGAGATCTAGAAGCCTCTAGATCATCTTGGAGGTGGTTGACTTTCCTTCACCAGGAAATTGCGAGCCCTCAACTAGGAGGAGTAGTTATGGTGCCCAAATACGTGCTCTTATACTAGACACAATTAAATAAGATTGGAATGCAAAGCCGACACTTAATTAAGGTTGAGTCTGTCAGTGACATAGAACCTTGGAAGGGCACATCTGAGTCACTGTCCTCGCTGATTCTAAACACACATCTGTTCCTGCCAGCGCAACTAACCCTACCTTGATACTCTCTTTAACAATCTCATTTCTACAACCAGGAAACACTATGGAGTCCCCTACCTCGAGTCCCAACATCAGAACCCGGTTTCTCATCCTTTCCGATACACACGGCCGCGAGATACACCCAGAATACTCCAAACACCACGCAGACGTTGTGATGCACTGCGGGGGTTTGACGACTGAATCAAAAATCGAAGAGTTCAAGACCGCTATCAGAGATCTCCGAAGCCTCGACGCACCTCTTAAGCTCGTGATTGCCGGGAATCACGATTTCACTATGGATATTCCGATTTTTCAAGGAAAGGTCATAGAGGCAAACCTGGACCTGCAATTGGTCAAGAAAGAATATGGTGATTATGGAGAAGTTAGGGAACTGTTCGACCAAGCTCGGGAGAGTGGGATTATCCTCCTTGACGAAGGCATCCATTCTTTCATCCTCCAGAACGGCGCGTTGTTGAAGGTATATGCTAGCCCCTACACCCCATCTCTAGGTAACTGGGGCTTTCAATACCACCCTAAAACAGGCCATGACTTTCGTTTTGGCCAGGATATTGATATTGTTATAACACACGGACCCCCGAAAGGTATCATGGACTCTTCTTGCTCTGGTGGACGAGCAGGCTGTCCGCATCTATTCAAGGCTATTGCTCGCGCCAGGCCACGGATGCATTGCTTCGGACATATTCACGAAGGATGGGGTACAAAGCTCGTGCAATGGAGGGAGCGAGTCAGCGAGGACCCTACGCATTTCATGGATATCGATCACGGAAAATCCACAGTGATTGGGAGGCTTTCCGACATGGATCCTGGGACTCGGGTCCTTGAAACGAGTCATTGCACCGAAGACCAAAATCCCTTAAAAGCGGGCCCTCAGACCTTGTTTGTGAACGCAGCTATTGAAGGCACTGATGACTTTCCGGCGCATCCGTTATGGAAAATTGATCTCGAACTTTCTCGAGCCACATGAGCAGCGATCTTGGGAGCTTCCCTGCAGTCCGTTTACGGGGAAACGGGACCGGTGCTTTCTAGGGCAACATGTTGCAATGAAATTGTACATAGTGTCTGCCTCTTACGACTTCCTGGACTTACCTTTAAAGGTGATGCGGTGCGAGGAAACAGACTCAATCGGCAATGCTAGAATGCGCTGTCACTTGATGGATCATCCATCATAGGCCCGAGAGAGCCCCGGGAAGTTGGCGGACGCTCGGGCGAGAAGGATAAGGGTAAGGTTGGGTTGGTATTCACGATGGTATCCGCAGGGCACTCTATTTATCGGTTGAAGATGCGAGAATTCCGAAGGTGAGATTTTTTTTCTCTACCGAGGTTGCCATCCGAATGACTCTGTTGACTATGTGAAGAAGCTCAAAAAACGATTGTGTGACTGTCTGAGGCTACGGGTCATGGTAGCGAATCACCAATGCATCGAGGCACGCCGACCGCTAGATAATACACCGCAGCAAGGTTGTCCTAAGAGCGCCAGTTGTGGTATTGACTCATTCAGTTGAATTTATTGCTGACCAGGGCGGCTGATTCTGCCTTGGCAACTGACCCTAGCATCCAATTTTATCACTTGAGTCATCGGTCGTCGTAAACGCTTGGATGTTCCCTTTGCTCGTAATGTGGCCCGGATCAGGAGAGAAAGTATAGTACGCCCAGTGACCATGCATCCTTAAGTTGGTTCGGTGAGCCTGATATCAACCGAAAGTGCCACAGGTTCACAAAGAACAATTTTCACCAGCTGAGAGTGGTGTTGATGCGTTGTTGATGGATTGTTTCTTCTGGCCCTGGTCTTTCTTTCAATGAAAAAAATAAAATAAAATAAAAATTTTTATGGGCTCGGGCTTGGGCGGTAGAAAATTCTGACAGGCTCCCAGAACAAAGGAATAGGCTTCAAGATTTAGCCTCATAACTAGTGTGAATCTTTCTTTCCGTAGTTGCCTACGACTTGCAGGTACCCAGAGACTGTTTCAGCCGGCAAGTCGATCCTTGTTTATCGACGAACTCTCGAGAGTGGTGGGTTGTCGGAACGAATTCTGAAGCGAGGAGGTTTCCGAAAATCATGCATTGTTGATCACCGTTTGCTCTTTTGGGAGTATAGTATCGCCAACAAGGCTCCACTTTGGATGCAATCGAAAGAACGAGACGGAGCTGACAGTTTGGTCTGCTAGACAAAATCTGCAGGCAAAAAGGAGGTGTAGAAAGTACTGAAATTCTTGCAGCGCCGTCCCAGGAGGTTACACACTCGGTTCGACTTCACTGCGGTATAGGACGAGGCTATTTCGAATCAGCCCAGCCTTGGAATACATCAAGTTGATCCCTGTGGCACAGGCAAATAGTTCCACTGAGGCAGTGTCCGTTTTCTCACCAATCAGAGAACCGGTAGAAAACACATTCCAGCTACAGCACAGAGTGAATCGAAGGTCTGAACAGAGGAATATGGAAGTTACATCCATCATTTGACGATGACACCGGGATCTCAAGCAAGATATCGTGGCGTTATTAAGGAAGTAGTAGTATATGCTTGTTCTGGTCGAGCAGTCGGTTCCTTACAAATGGCGGTGAATTGGGAAGAAGTTCTCGCAACGATGAACCGCAAAGTCGCGGCGCGGGAGATCCCCGATTGGCTAGTAAGACGGACCGATGTCATTATCTGTACAATATTGATGTCATTATGTACCGCGGAGTGCTGGCAGCATGCATCGGATCGGAACACGAGATCGAATTGGTCGACAGAGATCAAAGGATGAGAACGCCTTGTGATGTACCGCAGCATATCTAGGTATGAGGATATTGCTTCTGCGAATCAGCCTGACCGGACGGAACCTTGCGGCAATCATTGGATTTGCTCTCACATCGGGTAATGTTCGGATGGTAGGTGTAGGTCGACTTATAACTGCTCGCCGCCAGTAACAGGCGTTGGGATTCGGATCACGGGGTCGTCAACGCCTGTACTGCTGAAGGATTGCTGGAAGGTTGTTTGCTATGAAGTGGGGGAGGGGGTTGATGAAGATCATTAGGCGTGTCATCATGTAGGCGGATTGCGACCCTGAAGGAATCCACTTGAGAAGTTGAGATCGATGGGTTCTCCAACGGGGACCAAGAGAGATAGACTCTTAGTCTCAGAGTGATGGGGAAAAGGCAAAGAGGAAGGAATGTTGCGGAAGTAAGAGAGTTGGGAGACCCAACAGGGCGGAAAGCAGCGGTAAGTCACTCTCATCTCACATCCATCTGAATCCATCTGCATCACTTTCTATCATCCATGATTCAGTCAACTCCACTGAGTCCACTCATCAGCCTTTCCGCGAAAGCCTAACCTGGCTATCGCTGCCCAATTTTGCTTCCACCTGTGCACCACTACACTATCGAGCTTCGGCTTTGCATCCGCGGCCGGATTCGGAGAGTTGGAAAGGCCAATCGAACGTATGCCTTGGATCCCGGCAAGCTGTCACAGGGACTCAGTGTTATGGAATTGGAACTACGTGTCTCCTGCCGCAACATTAGGCTCCCTGCCTGCGCCTCTGGAAACATCTCCCAGGAGCGCCCCGCCAATCATGTAGACCGCTGATGGAGGGAAGCGATTCGGATGCCAATTAATTTTAGCTGAATTCCTGCGGTGCATACCTACTGCAACGGGAGGCTTTCCCTGATGCAATCATGGGTCGGTACTGTATAGGATGCAGATGTGGCCATGTGGTGATTAGCGATCAAGAAGCGAATGGTGGTGGCTGGAGGGGCTCCCATCTTATGCTTGGTTGCTTGGTTCCTACACTGACCGATCCTTCCCTTGTCATATCGGGCATTGAGGGGGGTCCTTGATATATAAAACTGGTGCGATCTCCCTCGGAACCGAGCATTCTAACATCACTTCTACAACTCTCGCCAGCCCCCCCATCGTCTTGTTCTCCTCTCGACTACACTCTCTATACATCACATCTCCCGCCTGTGACGACTATCTAACCCTCCGCCAAGCCTATCCTAGAATCATTTACAACCAACAATATGGATAAGAGCAACCATAACGGAGCATCCGGGGGAAGCAAACCCACAGGCCCGGATGTTGCATACTACCAAGCTGAATGGGAAAGGCTTCATAATAAGACCATCCGGGAGATCAAAGAGGCCAGAGGTATGGAGCCGGTCCTATCTTTCTATTTTAGAATGCCAACCACGTACAGAACAAGAAGCACGAAACGCGGAACTGAAGGCAAAACGAACCCAGCAGCCTCGAAAATGATCTATGAAAGATGGAATACTATGATATACCAGGGCGGACCTTTTACATGCATTGCGGGTTTGAAAGGGATGCGAGTTCTTCATTCTTTCACTTGTTCTTGTTGATTTCGCCGGATTATGGGCTGTTTGGGCGTTGACTCGTTTATGATATCCCCCTTTGTTGATTATAGAACGTGATTTTCCCTTCCCACAATGTTCCGAATCTTGGAATGGCAGATGTTTATCCTGACTACGAGTAAGTTTGGCCGCATAGAAGACCTGTCCTTCTGGAAACTCCACTAGAAACCCCACTGGAAACTCCACTGGTGTGATGTGATGTATCTCATCTCCGAGTCAGAACAAAGTCTCAATAGCACTAACGTAGGTACTCATCCGATTTAGAGTCGATCTGAGACGGAGAGACCAACCTTGGTTCTACTCCGACCCCGTAGTGCATCTAACCCATCCTCTTGGTAAGTTGGCACTTGGTAGTAGACTAGGATCCACAGCCCCAAATAGCACGCCATACTACTCCAGTCCTGAGTTCCCGGAGTTCTCACCGACTTACTACTCCGGAGTACTATCATCAAAAATAAACAGTCAAATACCGTTTTTATTGCCAGCTACACGGATACTTGCAGCTTGTCATCGATAACAACCGAATAGATAGGAAGAGCTCGGGTCTTCAAGGTCCTCAAGGTTGCCTAATAAATTCCTAATATTACGTAGATAAATTATATCAACGAAACTCCTCATCATAACAGAAGAAAAAAAAGCACCACCCCTCCCTCCCCTCTCACATAAGCCAAAAAAAAAAATTCAAGGCAAACCCCATCATAACCCCGCAAACCATAACACAACATGAAATCAGATCCCACGTGGAAGCCAGGAGATCCCTGCTTGCCACTGCAGGATACAAAGCTACGAGCCAATTCTGTGATCCGGTTACGGGGCCTCGATGAAGGGGACCTTTGATTCCGGCTGTTTGATTGGGTTGTGAAGTGCGTCGGGGACTGACTGTGCAGCAGGGGTTAACCGTGCATGAACATGAGCATGAGCATGAGCAAAAGCAGATTGTCCACTGCATGTTGAGCATGGATATTATTAGGTACTAGGTTGTAGAGATATCTGACTATCTATGTATCTACTACTCGGTAGCCTACTTGCAGGTGTCACTGTAATCCAATAATATGCTACTGCTGCAACTGCCAGGATTAAAGTGAAGCCAAGCAATGGGATTGGGGTTTACTGAGTGGGTTAGATGGGTTACTAATCAGAGTCTGTGCTGATTGGGCAATAATAGTGGGATATCGGCGCTGTATTCTTTGCAAGGATATACTCGTCGCTCCGCCGGCTGACTAACTCCCAACTAGCGTTGGAGTTAGTCGGCCACAGCCACGTAAATACTACACCCATCTAAATATTTATTTTTTGATCGTCTACAAGTCATTTAATTGATT